>WWET01001072.1:110387-120810 GCA_011038615.1 Limnodynastes dumerilii | reverse complement strand
TTTTTTAAGTAAAGTTGGGACACTGTTTTATTGCTCTATGAGGCCGTCAATTCACCATGATGACTGTAATAGGAGCTGAACCTCACCCATAGAGGTGTGAGATGAAATGGGCGTGACGTGTAGTTCCAGAGGCACATTGCGCTTATTTGAATCTGCACCCTATGAATCTTATTATTTTGCTTCCACTGGTTTGTCGCTTAAACGGATCAGCACATCAATGTTTACAATCATTCCTAGACAACTCTATAAATCATAAAACACAGTATGGTCAATTTTAGAGAAAGTTACGGATTAAAGTCATTTTAAATGTTAATTCTTGGACACCTAATCCAATAAATCTCTAATAAATCGCCTGAATATATAACTATAATAATTAGGTCGACTTGGTGTAATTAGTAACAACTCCGCCTACATAGTAACAAGTGAGGATATGATTCACACAGTTCTAAATACATATTCTTTACCCATGCATTTAAATAGCCTTTCACTGAATGACCATCTAATGCTATTACTAAAGGCAGAAAATCTATTGGCCAGGGTACATATCAGCATTGGTGCAATAGCCTCTACCACCTCAGATGGGAAGCCAATCCACTTATCAACTACCCTTTAAGTGGTAGCGGCTTTGTTACTGCAGCTACTACTCCTTAGTAACACCATATACAGGGCTACGGCACGTTAATGATAGTGTGGCAGACAGCCGTGGCTATAGTAGCAGTGGCAGCAGCTGAAGTTGTTTATAAACAGTGCTGAGCGTGGTTTATGAACTAATGAACTGCCGCTACCGCCGATTAGTTGCTTACAATCGGCCGCAGCACAGAATGGCAACTGACCTGTGCATGTGCCAAGTGGAGGAAGAGGGGTAGACTCCAAGCATGCTTTGCCCTGCGCCACTTCACTGTTAAGGGCCCACCTGTGCGGGCCTCTTACAGCAGGAGAGCTGTGTAATTATGCAGAAGACACGAGCAGTTCACTGTATGAGTTTGCAATTTGTAATTAAAATATATAACATTAGAAGAGCAGAGGACATATCCTCTTGAAATTTTATGTTGTCTGTGTTATATAACAACAATAGCGACATTCTGCAACACAGATAAACTGCTGAGTCTTCATAGCAGAACAGAGAGGACAGTCAGAACTCCAAGAGCCACCACGGCACAGGAGAATGCAGCATCAATATTTCAAAGTCACCTTGAAATGTGAAACTGCATGCTCTGGATTTTTTTTTTTAAACAGACAATATTCATCTTAAAAACCCCTTTAGATCTATTTAATAATTCATGCCCTTCAGACCCACAGAGCTTATTGTAGCAGGTCTCAATTCCATGTAAAAAATAAATAAATCTGTTTCATTTCTTCGCGGCTTAGGATTTCACTGCATAAATCTCTGGTATCAGTGAGCTGCAATTCTACAATAACATCAGTTATACCTAGTTATATCTTTTTATTCAAAGAAAGGACATTAGCATAAACGTAGCAGTCCTTAATTCTGTATTTTATGGGCAGACGATGTGTTGGCATGGCCACACGGTCACTTATCATAGCTAGCAGTCTTTTGCTTAGGTCTGCTCAACTGCAATAGCTCCATATATGACACTGATGTGACATTAGGTTGCACTAAGGTCATGTCAGCACCATCTGCAGGGGAGAGGAGACAACAGAGCAAGACCTTATCTATGGTTAGTTAACATCAGGGAGGCAGTTAAAGGCTCTTATGTAGGGGAGAGCATATGGAACACTATTGTGGCTTTTGGGGCATTACTCGATTCTTTTTTTCTGACAGCCAGTGATTTGTTTTATGTAATATTTAGTAATTTAATAGCAATAAAAATGATAACTAATCCTCAGTGTACACCAAACTATGATTGTTCTGCTTCTGCCAAATACAGAAATAATAATGTCTTTATTACTACTGGGTTCTGTTTTTGTTTTTTATTACCCCTTTCCCTTTTATTTAAAGAAGGTACATAGAAATAGTGGAAGACCCCAAATACATCTCAAAGTTATGACCTTGACGTCATCAGTGAGTGCGAGTGTGAGCATATGTATACATACACACATACATACACACATACATACATACATACACACGTGATTTGGGCTAATGGTATGCTGATCATATGGAGAGGCTATTAGGAAATTGACCAAAGAAGATGTGACATGTATGTCCTGCAAACCTCTACAATGTCTGATAAATCAATAGTCTCATCCCTGTTCATCAGTGAACACGGGGGGAAGCCGAGAAGTGGCTGCATTAGCCTGTATGTCATCCAATTTTCAGTGTGCAAATGAGAAGACAGAAAATGCAATTGAGAAGACAGAATCACATTTGTAGGACTTACAGTTTAAGGTTAGTTTTCCCATTCTGCCCTGAATAATCGGCTGATATTAATAGCTGTAGCCAGCTCTCTCTGAATGCTCTCATTGTTTGCAGAAAATGAAGTTATGTAGGTGCACTGAACAGTACAACCTTGTATGAAATAGGTTCCTGATGCCGTGATCACTCACCATGATGAATGGCTTCAGTGTTGCCTCTCCACTTCACGTTTCTCTGCAGGTATCCACAGGAAAGCTTCTGTGTAGCACACGCTCCACATTAAGTCTCCAGGTCCTCATGCATCAGATCTTCATTCCTTCAAATGAATGAGTTTGCAGCATGCTCTATCATCCTGTATAGAGAGAAGCAAGCCTTATTTATTCTTCTACATAGTGATCATTTACTCAGTGTATGCTATTACATGCTAAACAACCTTCTACAAACGATTGTGAGCTTTGTTCCAGCCATGAGAAGCCATGTTCCAGCACCTAGCAAATGTTCCCCAGACAACTTACCCTTGAATTGAGCACAGGTGCATCATGTACACTACATAGAAATGAGGCCTGAGGAGCCAACTCCAGGGACATCCCTCTCACATCAGCACAGTAGGGAATACAAGGCAAAGCTACAGACACACAACTTCCTCCCTGCAGCAGAGCAATGTAACGAACGCTACTGAATGCATTCATTTTAATTTAATTTGTTTACTGTATTCTCATTTTCTTTCATCTTCCCAATTACTGACAGACGCGATGGGAATGAGGCTGGACTGCAGGTTTATTGCACACATTGATCACACTGCCTTACTTATAGCACCTTCGTGACACTGCTTCCATCAGTAACTGCTCCCAAGCAAACTGCGCTGACACAACTGATAGCAGCAGAACATAAAGAGAATGGGGCTGAAGCAGCAGATGAATGAACATCCCCAGCAATATGTTGTTACAGCACATTAGATCCAGTCTGTTAGGCTTTAATTATAACTGCAGCTTCATTTGTGAGTAAACACACTATAAATGGCAACCTTTGCATACAAAAACTAGAAACTGCATCTTTTATAGTCAAATTAAATGTGAAAACAGATTTAAAAATAATACACAAGGGAAAATTATAATAGACGGAGGACAATCTAATGGGGAGAATGCGACAGCTAATACTCTAAATTCCAGGAGCATGTTTTACTATAAAGGCTGCAGGGCTGATAAAGGGTTTGAGAGTAACGACAAAACAGGTGCAAGACCTGAGCATAACCATGCTGAACAGCCAGGGAAGGCCAATATAAACCATGATACAGAATTAGAGTTGAGGGGTGAAGTTTCCTTGCTCAACTTTAAATTCACAGATTAAAACATAAACTTCTGCAGTATGTGAGGTCTATGGGGATGTAGTTTCTGCTGCAGCGATCCCGTTTTTAACAGGGGATAAAGCCAAATTGCTGCGCTATCAATGCCGACACCTGTCTAATAGAGAATAATTCAATATTGGAACGGGTACAAGTGACTAATGCTATTTCAGCAAGGTACCCGTTCTGGTTAGGGAGAGGCTACGGTACAGGGAGGATTAGGGTTAGGTGGCAGGGAGGGTAGGGTTAAGGTTAGGCTGACGGACAGGGAGGGTTAGGATGAAATAAACTTTCCTGTCACCGTTGCAAATGCAAGAACAATGGCTTCTCACTGCAAATAGCCAAACATTTACATCAGTGATCTGTCAAAAAAAACAGGTCTTCAAATGGCAAATCACATCCAGTTCTATATGCAAAGTATTTTCCCTGCATGCAAGGAATTTTAATTACCCCTTAACACACCTCACATTGAAACATTATTTTTCCTCAGGTCCTACACTTGCGCCTGCTTTGTGCTTCTCTCTAACTGTGTATCCTCCCCAGCATGTAATGTCCACTAGCCTTACCACCATCTCTTGAGCTCTTTCAATGCTCCTATAAACACCAGCACCCCTAACCAGCAGAGACCAGTTGTCGTGACCTCTCACATATGTCCAAAAATTCATTCATAATCAGCTGATAGACTTGATAATTGTATGCTGGAAACAGACAAAACAGTTCCTAAAATATTGGTCAATTTGCAGGAAAAGGGACATTGATGCTGTGCTGATTCAATAAGGAGTCAGGAGATCTGCCTGAGGATTGGACAGTGTGAGTATATTAAAGGATCTCCCCCACTATTGGACTGTTTTGTAGGGAATAATAAATCATAATAAAAAATAAATCATGCTAGTGTGTACCCAGTATTAATGACAAGTACCTCCAAAATGTCTCCTGCAAGGAGACCGTATAAAAAACAGAAAAAGGAAGCACCTGGAAAATAGAAAACGTACTGGATATTAAATGCATTGATAAAATCAAACACCACCACTAACAAGATATTACATCTTAGATCTATAAGACAGAATAGATGGAAGGTGTTAATGATCAACAGATATGACAATTCGCTTAAATCACTGAGTAAAATTGGCACAACAGATATGGGGAAATTATAAAGATTAGTATTGTAAAGAAACGTATATTTTATTATTCAATGCTTCCTTTTTTCTGTTTATACTTCCCTAGATGCTGCTGGTGATAGAAAGTTTTTTATTTATTTAGTTTGCTCTGATAGGTAGTGCTTCATTTATGTGATCTAAGCATACTATTAAGTATGAATACATGTCTGCTTGTGTAGATCCAGTACACGCAAAGGATTCTAATTGTCAACGTAAGTGTCACACTATACCTGGCTTCCATTCATGCACCAAACAACAAAAAATAAACAGATATAAAGAGGACTAGACATAAAACTACAGAAAGTGATTAGGAAAGCAGGTGTATAGAACGGTTATAGCTTACCCTTACCCTAGAGAGCCTAGAATGTGAGCGAATGTGGAACTTCCCTACTTTGATGACAAAATCAAGTACAATTGCCTAAAAATCACTTAAGCACAAACAGTCATAAGCAAATCATAACTAGTAACATGAAGGTCCAGTAAAACTTAGTGTGTGGAAACGCCATGTGTAATTTGGCTTGTATGAAAAACAATATAGTGTGTGTGTGAAAGAGAAATTATGGCAGTTCATTAACACATCCTATAAAAATACATAGCAGACCTATTTCACAAGCTGAATCCCACCACTGTGCTTTCAGACTGCACACTGCCCTATTTACAGTCACATAATTCTCTCACACTGCCCTATTTACCGTCACATAATTCCTTTTTACCAGTGGTTTTAACATTCCATTTAGGATGTGCAGACTAGATTAAGAGCCAGCAAAATAAATGCAGGAGTGGAGAACTGCATCTTTAAGGCAATCAGCAGAAATATAAGCCTCTTATGATGTGCAGCCCATTCAGACAATTGTCAGATGGTCAGGAAATCCACCTATTGTCTGCACAGACTCGCACACAGCTTTAAAACAAAAAGTTGCTTATTCTAAGCGACACCCTCTAGAAAGCATTTACTTCTAGATTAAAATATTTAAATGCCGCGCTAATTAGAAAGAGTCTGAATACAAACGCCTGGAGCTGGCACCACAAGGCTTTGCAGGTAATATTTCACACCACACGTCGCTGCTGGAGAATTTAAAATAAAAACGTGCAAAGTTCTATTGCTGTATAATTTTATTCCTGGCGATACGCCAGCATTTACTCTCTAACAGCATCCACCAGTGTAGGAAATTGTATAAGTAGGTCAGCAAACACAAGAAGGTTTTCAGAGCTCCTTGGCATGAGTATTAATCAAGTCTTTCAGCAATTTATATTTTACGATGCAGCTGATCAGTGATACTACTCATTTACAACACTGCTATACGGAATAATTGAAAGCTTTAGTACAGTTAACACAACGTTTTAATTCACACGTCTAAAACAGTTGTTATACTGCATTACAACAGAAGAACACTGAACTGCATATGATGGGAAAATGTGCACTACTACCAGAGACTGGTTTAACAGAGTGAAACTAGGCTGATTTCTAAATATATCTACAGTATATCTACTTATCTATCCATGTCCCACAATGGAATAAAAAACGTCCAGAATGACTTCTCTTGACTTTAGCTCGCTTGTTAGCATAATGTACCAACCCTCACCATATTCTTGTTAGACAACAACCTCAAAATCAAGGAGACCAAAAACAGTATAGAAACCTAATTAAGTCTTGAGGTGCTAGTAGAATGCAGGCATTGTAATATTGTCTGAAGGAGAGAGTAGTATGACAGATGGGTTTCTTGAAAGACATCTTTAGCTGAATACACACACGTCCAATCCTCTTCAGAAAACCCAACCAGATTGTTTACACAATTCTATAGCTAATTGCAGATACAACACCCAATTCATGACACACACTTGTCTGAATTTACAGCAGACGTCCAACCCGCATGTGCTCAAACGATCTGCTTAAAGGATCCTGTACACACTCTTCCAATTTTCGCCTGACCGTCTGTACATCACAAAAAAAGGTAGCCCTCCATGACGGCAGAATGAGCAGAACAGTAAGATAAAGCAGGTGTGTTGGGTGATTGGCGATCTGATAGCTTGATTTCTAAGCAGGTTTAAAAATCATTTGGCATGACCAGATGACTGTGATTGGATGTTACAAGCGGTCGTGTGGGCATACTCTAAAGTCAGGCCAACAGGATGGTCAGAGGTCAGTCTGGATGCAAACTGGATAATTGTCCACGCAACTTTTGTCACAAGTCAGCTTTAAAGCTATTGAAGTAAAAAGTATGGTTTTTATTAGGTTAAGTCCCTTGACTCCGAGATAAGGCAATGATTGACTCAAAGGGTAAGGCCATCATACTAACAGTGTTTGGGTCGCAGATAAAATACTGGGAGTTGTCTCTTATCTCCCTTGTCCTCTCTACCTAAGTATCCATACGGATTCAGACTAAAACCTGTAGGAGCTCAAGCAGGTCTGTGCTGGATTGTCAGAGTGAAACTTACACTGGACATGCTGTAGCTGAATGTTTAAAGACAACACAGCTTGTTAATTCCTATAGAGATATTCATAAGGCACAATTGCAAATAATATAAATTAAAAAAAAAAGATAAGAAAAAGTTTAACAATGTCTTACACAAATCGCTTGGCATAAAATTGTGCATGTATTTCAAATAACGAACAGTCATCATTTTTGTGTTTAGGATTCCTTGTTTGCAAACCACATGCCCATGGGAGCGTCACCTCTGTATTCACAAGATGCGACCATGGCCCCATTTGCATTTTTGACAGGATGTCTATTTAGATAGATTCACTTATTCCCATGGCTGTAATTGAAGCCATTTTGCAAATTAAAATGCAAAACATGCTGTCACCAATGTGGTCACCTCACTATTTTTGTTAGGCAGGAAACAGAGAGACATTGATAACACACCACAAAATGTTATTAAGACGACGGACTATAGAGATGAACTAATGTTTTATTTTATCATTTTAAAAAAAAACACATCCAGCCTCCCCCCTTGTGTGCAAACTACTACCGTAAACTATTCTTAACAGCAGTCTTTAAAATGTGCCATCACTGAACTTTGAGTAATTACATTTAATACAGGATTAAACTATCAAATGCAATTTGAAATGGTTTTCAGCTAACACTCTGCCTATAAATGTCTAATGTATGTCCTTGATAACGTTCTCACATTTCATGTGATCCCAATGCATGCAGAGAAAATATTCACACATTGGACGAGACATCTGCACTGATCTAATGGGGTATTAATGCAAGTAATGATGATCTGAAAATAGGACATAAAACTAAAACTTAACAGATCCCATTGGTGAAAAATATATTGTTTTTGGGATACAATTAAAACACTTAACTTACACTATAATTAGAGTGCAGTCTTTTTTATTTTTTTGAAACCTAAAATCAGGAATTCTATATAGAAACATAGAAAGAGCCACATGGCCCATCCAGTCTGCCCATTTGTTTATTTAAACCTTTACTGACCCTGGACCCTATTTACCCTTAATTTAGTTTGAGATTTAGGATATCCTTATATTTATCCCAAGCATGTTTAGACTATTCTACTGTGTTAGCCTCAACCACCTCAGATGGGAGGCTATTCCACTTATCTATCACCCTTTCAGTGAAGTCATTTTTCCACACATTTCCTCTGAATATACCACCCTCCAGTTATATTCATGCCCTTGTGTTCTATTACATCTCTTCCTCTGAAAAATGCCCCCTCCTCTAGCTGGTCACAACCTGTGATGTATTTGAAAGCTGCCATCGTATCCCCCTCTCCCTTCCCTGCTCCAAGCTATACATGTTTAGTTCCTCTAGCCTTTCTTGGTTTGTTGTGTGACACAGGCCATGTACCATTACAGCTCTTCTTTGAGCAGTCTCTAATGTATTTATGTCTTTCTGGAGATCTTGGTTGAGATTGTACCAACGATCTATGAAGGGGCATTACAACCTCTTACCTTTTGCTACTTATTCCTCTCCCTATGCAACCAAGCATCTGACTTGTTTGTTACATTGCTTGGCTACCTTTAAGTTAAATAAAATAATGACTCCTAGATCCTCTTTCTCCTTAGTAGTTTCTAATGTAGTGCCATTAATGATATATTGAGCTTTTGGGTTTTGGCGCCCCAAGTGCATGACTTTAAATTTTTGGGCATTAAACTGCAGTTGCCATCCCTTTTTCCATTCCTCTAGTTCACCTAGAACATCCCTCATTTTGAGCACCCCTCCTTATGTCTACCCTTGTGACCTCAGCAAAAAGTCATATATTTCCCTTGATACCACAGGGAATAATCAAAGTACAGAACCCTGAGGTACTCCACTGGTTACCTTACTATCCCAGAAGGGATTCCATTTACTACAATCCTCTGTTGTCTATCCTGTAACCAAGATCGCATCCATGCAACTATATTTAAGACCAATCCCAAAGTTTTCAGTTTATGTAACAAAATGAGTTGTGGCAGTGTCAAAGCCTTACAAAAATCTAGATAAGCCATGTCTATGTCCTCCCCTTTATCCAAAACTCTACTGACCCAGACAAAAAATTAATTAAGATTTGTTTGACATGATCTTCCCCTAGTGAATCCATGTTGCTTGCGATCCTGTAAGTTACTGGATTTAAGATATTCTAC
This sequence comes from Limnodynastes dumerilii, assembly GCA_011038615.1. Classification (NCBI taxonomy): domain Eukaryota; kingdom Metazoa; phylum Chordata; class Amphibia; order Anura; family Limnodynastidae; genus Limnodynastes; species Limnodynastes dumerilii. Next base: position 111,406 of record WWET01001072.1, on the reverse strand, counting down.
AATTTGATCCTTTAACAGAGTTTACATCAATTTCCCCACAACTGATGTTTGGCTCACTGGTCAGTAGTTTGCTGCTTCTTCCCTGGGACGATATTTGCTATTTTCCAGTCCTCTGGAATCACTCCTGTTATTAGTGACTGGTTGAAAAATTCAGTCATACAAATGATAGTGTGTATGCACAGAGAGGTTTTCGAATCTGCTGGTAAATTGGTATAATGTGTACAATGGCATCTTCATAGGGACTAGTAAGAGTCAATGGCATTGTAATAGTCTACCCATGTCATGAGTGACTGCATAGGTGTATACCCAGCATTAGAATGTTACTTAATTGGACTAGCACATCCTATGTGACTGCATACCATCTGTGTCATTCTCAACAAACTACAAATTCTCTGTGGATGGGGGTATTACCATAATAAAAGATCCCAGCAATGCTGCACCATAGGGTACATTAATGATTACAACAGATCTAAACTTTTTAAAGTAGGGGTGGGAAACCATTTTTCTGCTAAGGGCCATTTGGATATTTATGGTATCATTTGCAGATCATACAAAATTATCAACTTAATAATTAGCCAGTAATATTTGGTCAAAACTGTAAATAACCCACCCCCTAATATGATTCCGGGAAAAAATGGCAGCGGTGTCCCAGAGATCCAGCTGTTACCACAGGCATGGTGCCCCCAATGAGAGTTTCCTGATCAGGATGCAGGAATATAGAGAATTTCAGGATCCTAGTTGCCACCAGGGACCCAGAAGCCTGGAGCCTACAGGACCCCACTGGAGCCTACAGGACCCCACTAAAATCAATACTGCACAATGCTGAATCCTCACCTTCGAAACAGGCAGAGAGGTTGCGGCCTAGTGCACTGGAGCTCTGGAGGGCATGACAGAGGCAAGCCACACCCCTGCCCGAGTTCTTCCTGCGGAGGGTCAGACCAAATGATTTTGAGGGCCTTATACGGACTAGAGGTTTCCAAACACTGTTCTAAAGACATCACTTTAACCAATGATGCCAG
>WWET01001072.1:81656-104456 GCA_011038615.1 Limnodynastes dumerilii | reverse complement strand
TGATAAAATCTAGTCTAATATATAATAAAAAGTTTATTATTTCAGTTCACAGCACAATTGGTTTTTACATCATTCACATTATCCAGACTTAGGGTAGTGTCCCTGAAACAAATCTCCATGTCAGCAAGGGGATTGGTCTCCCATGTGCTAGTGTGGAGGATTGAATATCAAATCAACCCTAGCGCTGAATTCAAAGCTTTACTCAATATATTCAGAACATTATTATTATTTAAAACAACTAGTCAAAGGCCCGTCAAAATGACAGGAAAAAATATTCCCCATCATGTCTCCAGCCTCCCAGTATTCCCTATCCATGTAATTTCAGCTCCCAATATTCCCCATCATGTCTCTCCAGCTCCCCAGTATTCCCCATCATGTGTCACCAGTGTCCAGAATTCCCCATCATGTCTCCAGCCCCCCAGTATTCCCCATCATGTGTCTCCAGCCCCCCAGAATTCCTCATCATGTGTTATAGCCCCCAGCATCCCACATCATGTGTCTCAAGTCCCCCAGTATTCCTAAGAGGACAGGGGCAGGTCCCTCCTCCAGCCTGTCCCGGTTAGGGAGCGGGGGGACCCTTACCTTACCTCTGCATTCAGGAAGTTTCTGCCACATCCAAGATGTCTGCAGCAGTGAGGGAGGGGTCCTTCCTATGAACCCACCGCCGCCACCATGGATGTGACAGGAAGGTGCTGAATACAGAGGTAAGGTGCAGAATGTGGAGATGGCTGCAGCAGATCCCTCCTCCACTAGATAACAGGGTAGATACCTAGGTAGCAGAAGAGGAACCCGCCACTGCCATCTTAGGGCACCGCTGCCAGGACACATCTATGGTGTTTTCCCAGCAGTGAACACAAAGGACTGTCAGTTCGTGTTCTTCAGGAAAGTCTCAGTAGCAGGTCTGTGCAGATATAAGCACAACAAGCCTCCCTCCAGCTAAGGAGTGATTTTAGGTGTATTTTAAAGAAACTAAATTTATTTTCAGGAAACAGCTGGAGTGCTTACAAATTGGCTTGCGGGCTGTTAAGGCAATGCAAACACAAACAACTATAAATATATCAAAGGTTTAATTTACACTTACCAGAAAAGAGGTAATGTTGTGTAAAAAGTAAAAAAGAAAAATTAAGCAGTATTTCAAATCCGGAGCTACACATATAAAGCAGATGGGTTTGTGCTATAGAAGGTGACACACATCCATTAATTTACTGCTCCACAACCATATTGAATTTCACTGCAAAACAAAGAAAAACAGGTGTAAATGTATAGAACACTTTACTATAACTCACAGAACTTACATGATTCCGCAGTATTTATATCACAGAGAATTTCTCAATATTTGAGAAGTGCTGACAGAACATAACTGTGACAATTCCCTTTATTATAACCAATTTTTGCCTTCAGCAAAAAAGATACAGGTGCAACTTTAACTTCTGGGTAGAAAGAGAATAAAGTAATAATGTTGTCCATCAAATTAGCCATTAATTGAGTTTCTATAAGCATACCCAACAGTCCTATATAACCATATCTATAGAATTAAACAACCACAAAACCCTATCAGTCACATAAACACACCATAAGCAACTGACATAGCCATATGCCTTTCAACTCTAGCAAGAAACCAAAAAAGGGAACAACAACTATGTCGAGGCCTCTGATTTGGTTGCCAACAGAGACGACCAAAGAACAGGAACACTGTCTATGGAAGATGGAGGTAGGTTTAAGAAATACATAAAAAGTATTTGAGTGTACACTATTATATTACAAAAAAAAAAAAGTTGAAGATGCAATCCAATCCAGTTATTGGCTTAGGGCCAGATCCTCGCATGCTATACGTTTGTGAAGGTGCCTTAAATTACGTAAGGTAGAGGGGAGTGAACGGGACCTCAAATGGTCTGCTACTTTATAAACATACATAACGAGCCAAACTTGCTAAAACAGCACATGCATTGAGTGACTGGATCAAAGCAAAAATATTGTGGCTTACAAGCACCCAAATTACCTCCGTCACGATTGAGGCACACACAGGCTGAAAGCTGTATTTACTAATAAGGCTTATAGTGATGGCGTGCATTCTGATTGGATTAAGAAGCTAGGATAGACTGCAAATGACTGCAGTTTTCAATGTACAACAAAAAATGTTGCTTGATCAGAAGAATAATCAATTTGGGCAGGACTGGAAAGAAACCATTTATATACAATGGTCATGAGCTCAGGCCAGACTTAGTGTCTGATGTGATTGGACCCAGACAGACCTGCAAATGCTGGCCCTTACTAGCCAGACATCAGTGTATTGGGATAGAATTACTTCTTACCGGTAACTAGTACTTTATGAACTAGGGGCTACCTGCCGTCAGGGAATATCTCAGGTTTACAGAAGTCAACGTTAAGAGGTAACACTTATACTGTAAATTGACTGAGAGGGAACACCCACTTGGCAGAAATGTCATTGTGCAAAAGTCTGGATGGGTCTCCCTTCAAACGAGCAATGATTTGTTCAAAGAGCAAGAGGCCACAACATGAATGATAAGTGCAGAAATTCAGGGATGGGGATGAGCACAACTTAATCCAGTCACATGGGGCCGGCTCAAACAGCTTGAAGACGCAGATCCACCAACACTGTGGCAATGGAAAATATATGTATATGTAAAGTGTTTATGTTTGTCTCAACTTATCATCCACAGTCAGAATGTAAAAACTAACATTTAAGCAGTGATTTAAAACGCAAGTCAGGTTGTCTCTACTATAAACAATATTCTTTGCACACAGTAGCATTTAAGTATATTGTCAATACAATGTCCAAAGTGCATTGGGATCGGTCAGTCATAAAAACTGCTAGTTCTTACTGGAGATAAAGGAGCAGCCGGTCTCTCAGGCACTAATAGCTGTGCATACTAACACAATGTGACGGACGCAAATTACTTTAAATGCATTAAATCTATTTTTAGAGCGCATGCCCTTAACACTTGCTTTCAGCCTTTAAACTTGCTTATCAGCGGTGCAGGATAATTGCAAATCACAGGATAAGAATGCCTCACAAATCAATTGGAATGCATTCGATATTTCGAGGTCTGTTGATGTAATAAACTCTTTAAACTTTACTTCTAGAATAGGGGCTAGAGTTATTGAGGCAATATTTCGAATTTTAAATGAAAAGACAAATAATGCAAAGAAAATGAACATTCTTGCTAATTCCCTGCTCAATAGTTTTTATTTTTTTTTTATAAAAGAGGTATTGCTTGTTAAAATATAAAAGTCCCTCAGTAACATAAAAGAACCAATAATGAATTTGTATTCATGGTCATGGTCTTCTGTTAGATTAAGTAAAGCTAATTGATTTCTGACAATTTTTTTTTTTAACAGTTCAAATGACATTCTACAGCTTACTCACAGACACAGCTTCTCAAACGAATCTTCACAGCACTGAAAATGGGAACACGAAAGAATAGATTTGCCATCAAGGCGAGAAAAACATCAAATAAAAGATGTGTGGATTTCTAACACAATTACTAAAAGCATCAGAAAAGCATGATTTATTAGTCACTGTGGCATGTGAGTTGTGTGTACAGAAATGTGTGAAATACAGTGTAATTTGAGATAGATTATATATATATATATACACACACACACATACATATACATACATACACACACACACACACACACGTGTGCTCAATCAGAGATTAAACGTTCACCCAACAGGTTTTAAAAAAAAGTACACTAATCCAGTGAATTAATCACACCAGGTCAATAAATAGTAATGACCGCAGCTCCTTTCAGGCAACGGGTTCTAGATTCTGTTGTTTTAAGTAATCAAGAACAAAAAGAGAGGGAGGGTGCTTCAAGGTGTAGTAAATTTCTTTATTAAAGCACTTGCTGATGAAGTCAGCGTGACTAAACTCGTTGACACCGAGCTTGATGTTTTCCTCCATGGTGATGTAACTGTGCCATCTTTCAAGCAGGAGCCTCACCACTTTTCGTTGGATCCCGGGAGCTGTGAGCTTCCATACCCGCAGTTTGTGGTATTACCGCTTGTATGAATCAACCTGATTGATTCTGTCTGATTCGGTACGTGGCCTCTGGTTTTTAAATCTGCGGTATAATGAAGAATCTTCCTTCACCTTGAAGCACCCTCTTCCTCGGTTTATAAAATAGATATAGATATAGATATCTCTATATATCTCAAAAACATTTACATGAAAATATAAACCATACCATCTGGCACAATGTTTTTTATTTGTGCATTTATTTAGTTTAGTTATAACTTGCAATCTTGCCACAGAGAGACCTCACCATGATGAAGCACTGAGTTAGTAGGGCTATTGGTTAACGTACATATTTGCTTTTCAAAGGGACAATATCTTAGTCAATGTAAACTTTTAAAATGTAAGCAATTCACGTTTAGTGACATGGCTTCTATACATGTGTATTCATGTTTTATTCCATCAAATGCATAATTCATTTAAGATAGAAATGAAGTTAAACAAAGAGTGCTTTCAGGATAAAACAACCAATGCACTCCTGAAGGTGAAGTAACCCAACATTTTCTGTTTTACCTGTCCACCTACAAAGTTCCCTACAGGAGTCATTCTGAAGGCTGTAAGAGTGACATGTATATTTTTACATGACTTGGGCAGAAAAGACGACATTGTTGCACTTGGTGGTTGCTTAATACTTTTCACCTAGGAGGTCCCCTTAAAACCTTAAAAAATAGGTTCTGTAGATCAACACCCCCTGACAGCTGCTGATCTTAGACATGCTTCTAAATAACATTACACACAATGGTAAGACCAGGAGCTGCCTTTAAGAGAGTTGGCACTCAATTTGAAAACACAAGCTACACGTACTGAACTGTGAGAAAGTACATTTTTGTAGTTTCTCACAATTTCCATTAGTACTTTGTTGGGAAGCCTTTTGCTGCAATTACAGCCGGACAACAATGTCCCATGGAGTGATTTTAGTTCTTCAGGTGTTATAGGATACCATGATTGTATAACTGATTCTATTCGTCGTACTTTATGCTGTGGTTGTTTCTGATGAACAAGCTTAATCATCTACAAAGGTTTTTGATTGGATTTAGGTTAAAGGCTATTGTCTGGCCATTGTAGCAACGCAATATAAAGCTTCCTGAAACCACTTTTTGCACTAGAAACATGACAAGGGCCAGAGCCCTGCTGAAATATGAAATGCTCATTATCAAGGAAGAGGTCACATGCTGAAGGTATACATTTTGATTCTAATACATCACTAACAACTTTTGTGGTATTGAAACACCTGATTGGCTCTTAAAACAATCACTAGTATTGGGAAAGTTTGAGTTTAGGAAATCATCTTTACATAAGGCAGTAGTGTTTTCTTCCTACCTTTATTTAGCTGTAACTTTTTATGCAATAAAGATAATTCATCGCAGTAAACTGTATTATGATTTGTATAACATTATCTTTCCAGTGATATACAACTTCATAGGATAGCAGTTATACGCAAAAATCACACAAACACTAAAAACACACATTTTCCAAAAGGTTTCCACAAGTTTGGCCACAAGTTTATAAGACTCAACACAGAAATTCATCAATTAGTGTTAGGATCACCTATAGCCAAAAAGCCATAACATATCTGTCAATATGTACAACTAATATTTCTGCATTTTAATTTACAGATCGAAAGATACAATGGTAGGCTAACTACTGGTTAATAAGCAGTGTGATGGTGGCATTTAATTGGTAGTCTTTGTTCCCATATGGATAAGAAGGTATATTTACACACAAACCCTGTGTTTCTGCACTTTTTATGTTTTGCAAATAACCCATTGAGCAGGTCTATGAAAGGGTATTTATTCCATTGTTAAAGCCAACAAAAGACTAACTTGGCTACATGAAGAAAGGAACATTTTAATGTTACAATGTATTTTAGGTTTTATTATTGCCCATACCAAGTAAAAAAAAATTGATTAAATACATCACTAGAAATGTTAGAAAAAGGTAAACTCCCTACTGTTATGTTACATAAACTACAAAGAGCAGTCATTTGAAAAAGTGAATTATATACAAATGTGTAATTAATGTTGAGAATACAGTAATGAGGGTGAATGGTTACAACTAGTCTCTGCATACAAACAAATTAATTTCTGTAATTAAAAAAGTAATGGCTAGCACTGTGCTGTGACAAGAAATATTGCCTGTCACAAATTCTGAAGTTGTATGAGGGTTTTGTGTTGTTTTGACCTTTTAGGTTAACTGTTATGGTATTAATTTAAGATCTGTACATAACACATACCTATATTAAGAGGGGACATTATACAGGCGTTATCTATTAAAATATAGTCTTGGACTAGTCTAACCAATAAGCATCTTAGCTGTACTATGGTAGGAACTAGAGTATTGTGGAGACTACTTTTGTATTAACAAACCTTAAGGGCCTATTACAGAACACTCAATTTACCTTTCTACCTGGCGTTTGAGTGAAGTAATTTTACTTTTTGCTTCTTGCATCTTAGGGATGGACAAGAAATACTAGTAACTAGAAAGTAACTCATGTCATTATTTGAGAATGTGCTGACAATGTTGCTCAGGTAACAAGTAAACAGTAAAAAAAAAAAGTGTATTTCCCTCCACTAAATTAATGTAAACCATGCAGTTTAGGAGTGTTCAATCAAGTAACCAGACTGGTTATTCAAGAGCAAATAAAGTTGTGTGTGTGATCTGCTAATATCAAAAGTGTAGAAAGTAGTACTGAAATTTTGTTGATGCTCAGAAAAAAAAATAGTGAGATTAGACGTATTCACATGATTTTTCCAGAATCTTTCTTTGTGGCTCAATTCTTTACACCTGTCACAGTGAGAATAGACTTACTCTAGGGGCCAGATTTACTAAGCTGCAGGAAAGCAAAAGTGGAGATGTTACCCATAGTAACCAATCAGATGCTAGCTCTCACTTTCCTATTGCATGCTAGAAAATACCAGCTAGAATCTGATTGATTGCTATGGGTAACATCTCCACCTTTCCCATCCAGCAGGTAAGTAAATCTGGCCCCTGTTCATCATGGAAAGTAATGAACCAAGAATTTGTGGCTTCTGAGCATTCTGTAGAATTGCAAAGACAAATAACAGCCAAATCTGATTGGTAAAATCTCTACTTTTTAGTTTTTAAAAAGCTTAAAAAAAAACAAAACAATCGTGGTCACTACGGCGACAATCCCAAATTCGTAAATGACGCAACTGACATTATGGTTACGGTAAAGAATACAATCTTAAAAGCTATATTTTCAGGATGATTCCCCCTCCTAAATAAAATAAAAACCGTCCTGCATTTATCTCATCTGTTTATCCATCTTTTTCCGTTCTACCACTGTCTGGTCAGCTCCTACGCTCTCTTCTTTCCATCTACTATCCTATCTACTCCTACAGCGGCAATGCACCAATTAGAAGATCCGTTGGGCATACAATACACTTTTGGCATATTTTGCAGTTGTTGACACTGCTCAGGCCAAAAAACCTAATGCCTAAAAGTGGGACAGATTATTCTAAGATACGAAAAACAGGTAGATTTTAGGTATGTCAATTTGCGCTGGGCCCCAGGCTGAAGTACTAACGAGGACAATGCAACAAGCAAGTATGCTTTGTGCTCGCTTAACTTTAGGGTACAGAGAATGTCTCAGGAAAAATATACATCAGAAACGTATGGGCTCCATATATTTAACATATACATACTGTACAAGCAATGTCATTCTATGGGGGAAAAAAAAGAAAAACAAAAAAGCATGAACTTCAAACAACTTTACTGTTATCAGCAACCAATACCATCTTTACAGCCATACAATAATTGGGAAGCAGAAGTTCATGTTTCTATAGATTAATTTTTCTGACCTTTGGAACTCCACACAACTATTCTAAACCTCAGATTTCCAGGCTGGAAAACAACCATAGTCAGCAATACTCATAAAAGCTAAAGTATTGATGTTTAATAATACCAAATTTAAAAGATCCACATATCAGACGTAGACAACCTTTGGCACTACATCTATTATAAAGCTGTAACACCCCACATACTCTAACAGCACAGAGATAGTTGACAGCTGGTGAAGCATGAAGGGAAAAAAGACTTAGCAAAATCCACTTTAATACAAATAAGCTTGTTTGTATATTCTTTGTTAAGCAAAAGCAAAGCACAGGTGGAGGGAAAGGCGAGTATTTCTCCATCTGCATAGTGTTAAATTACAGCTTAAGTACAATATAACACCTATCTAGCTGGTAATAACTGCTTTCAATTGCAGATTTAGTTAAAGGACTTACATACTGATTAATGAGCCTCAGCCAGTGGTAGGTCAGACTCATAATTAAATACTACCAAATTACATGTGCAAAAATTCTTTATTTGTACCGTGTATGTTTCTCAGACAGTACTTCAAGCCCTTTATGCTGCTATAGAGAGTAAAGCTGGCCATACACTAGACCGATTATCTGCCCGATCACTTAATTATTGGATGATCGGGCAAATAATCGCTGTAGTTAGCGGTCAGGATCAATTTTTGAAACATCAAATAAATGCACCAGAAACGCTCTAACGATTATTCGATCTTTCAACATGTTTGATTTTAAAGGGAGCAAGCTGAACAGCTCCCTATTCTTCAAAGCTTCTGCTGTATATCTATGTATAAAGCTGCATTGACAACTATGAAGGTATACTTTACAGCTGTTATAGTACATAGATATACAGCAGCAGTTATTGCAAGGAGTAGTACAGACAGGGACCAGCTGATACTGGGCTGTGTGCAGCATGGCTTCGGCTGATGCTTATCTGTATTACTGCCTGCAATAGCCGCTACTGTATATTTATGTACTATGCCGTTCTGACTGCTTTGATAGCTTCAAAGCTGTCAGAGCGCATAGTGTTAACCCTAGCCTCTTCTGCTAGGATTATCGGTCCCAGCAAAGGATGTGTATGGTGCCGATAACAGGACATTTCCCTAGCGGGAAATCGTCCAGTTTATCGGCCCATCCTCTGCTGGGACCGGTAATCATTCTAGTGTATGCCCAGCTTAAGACAGCCGCTATTCTATACAATCATCCATATCAGTTCTTTCCACATTGGATCTTACAGTCTCTAAAAACGTACTGGTCAGTTAACGGTCTTCTTACAAATTGTAAGGACTGTGCTGGAGGAAGCCTTCATACTAAGAAGGGATCCAAAACACATTGTGAACATATATACTGCACACAGATAGGGCCCTGGCAGGAGACTAACACAAGTACGAGATAGGACGTGTGGCTCTTATCTGCCATCACATTCTATGTTTCAACGGATAGACACACCAATGCATACCATTCCAAGGCCCTGTATAGCAAACAGCATATAAAGCTGAATGTTATATATTACAAAGAAAGCAGCAACAAATATACATCTGTAAAATACCACAAATCTGAAAATCTTCCCAGCATGCAAAGTGCTCAGTGTTTGACACAAAGTGCTGTATTCTAGGCATAATAAAGCCGCTTTCATCTGGTCACTTCATAGGTTTTAATATTGTTGGTGGTATTACCCAGTACTCAGTCTGCTGGCCGGCAGACACTATCTACAGCTCCGTCCAAAGGGTGGCTCTTACGATTAGGCTGGGCTCAGAATAGAGAGCTTAGCTTTAGTAGTGCAATTTTTAAACCCTACAGGCCCTGTTGCGTCTTATTCTTCATCTGTATTTCCCATGTTATTATATTAACCCTTTATTATATTATTTCATTCCATTATGTTGTTCTATTTATTTATAGCCATTCTGTTTATACTATTATCATCATCATCATCATCATATTACTTGTGTCATACTCGCTCCCATCTCCCCACTTTATATGTTTTTAATGTATTTTTTTTCTGTCAAGCATCACGTTCCCATCACTTTGATTTTCCTCTTATATATTCCCCAACTGCCATGGAAGCTATTGTGCACGCCAGCAGTCCACACCTACTCCTCATTCCAGATAGCACAACAAAGACTTCTGCAGACAGCTCTTCACAGCTACAGACACAGGAGTGTTACTATGGAGGCATCACTACAGAATAAACACATCATTATTTACTACAGCCTATTCATTGGCATATTATAATACAATAGTTTTCACTGTGTATAGTGTGGCAATAAAAAAAAAACCTAGAAATAGTGCATCCAGATGCCTTTGCTCATGATAAACATTTATTGTAAATTTCTCACTTATTTACTATAAATGACGGACCCAGGGAAAATGTTTTATATTTTATTTCTGCTTTCTTAGGTCAAGTGCAAAATGCTCCACTTCCTTTTCAGATATAACAGACCTCTTATTCCATTTTAACATGTTCTCCCTTCACTAACACTTAATAAACTGACAGTGCTGTTCTTCACTGTTACTTCTACCTAGGGTACACTGGACAATCAAACCTCAGTTTACTCAACCTTGAAGAATAGATCTCTTGTAACACGGTTGTAGGGATGAAAAGCAGTTATGTGGCTGCTGCATGTGCCCTCTGGATGTATTTGTAAATGTAGCTCAAATTACATAGGCAAAAGAAAATAATCAGCTATGTGCGAGCCCAAGAGAAAAGAAAGTGCACACAGATGAACAATGTATCCACAGTGCCTACTTATTTGTTGGTGCAGACGGGACTCCCTTCTAAAGCAGAAACAAAACATCAGCTCCAGGCACTCTTCAAACCAACTAAAGGACTTTGTGTCAGAAATGCCGATCTGTTGGAGTCAGATTAGGGACAACAACAAAGCTGAACACTAAAAAACAAAATAGATTTTAAGTAAAGCTAAACAAAAACGCAGCAACTAGTTAGTGGCAGTTTTACAGAGTTATAAATCGCTGAATCAATGTACCAGCATTTTTGGAAGCCTAGTCTGTCAGAGAGCACTGCTTCCCCACTGAGAAAGGAGGACAGCATATTGTGCTACAAATTTAGAAGCGGGTGAAATTCAAGCGCTAAAGGTTTGTGGCACAATAGAGACTGATGTTCACCAAGTGGCAGCATACTGCGAAGAAACGGATTAAAGCTAAGTTTAAAGTCCTCAGATAGGAGGCTCTCTCCTTTGTGTCCTTTCCCTTATTTCAGAGGTTCTCTCTCCTTTCTATGTCCTTTTCCTTATTTCAAAAGCTCGATCTCCTTTCTGTTTCCATTACCTTATTTCAGGGGCTCTCCCCTTTCTGTGTCCTTTCCCTTATATTGGAGGCTCTCTCCTTTGAGTCCTTTTCCTTATTTCGGAGGCTCTCTCCTTTCTGTGTCCTTTTCTTTGTATATCTTTTACATATTTTAAGAGGTCCCACAGGGCAAATGATTGAAGAACCTGTCCAGTCAGGGATACTGCAGAAAGGACATCGGTCCAGGTAGCGTGATGAAAGACTGAGCTGGAAGGAGCCTCTGGAAGCGGTTCCTTCCAGCCTTCAGAAAAACTTCCAGTATTTTTCCAGATTGGAATCCTCAGGAGGATCCAGATCCATATTGGAAGTGTGCACCCACAAAGTGCAGTTAATTTTCCGCTCTTTGCAAGCTGCAAACAAGCATTTTGCAGAAGTCTGGATCTGGTCCCCAAAAACTATGCATAAAAAATTGTTAGCATGCACCACTATCATTACACAAACTGGAGAACGAATAAGAAAGACTTTGGGATTGCTTAAATCTAACGGTTTTTAAGAGCTCTCGTAACAGAATAAGATTTGTTGTAGAGATGTTCTGTTGAAATGTAAATCCTAAAACTAGAAGTATTCAAACAATGACAGCATTAGAAGATCTGTTCTGCTGTAGACTATACATTATTAATATAGTCATAGCGGAGCAGGGGGCAGATCATTTCACATATCTGCAAATGAGATTACACATATGGAGAAAAGCCACTGTGCAGAACGCACCTTCCTATTTAACATGGATATGATGCACAAATATCTGGCAATGTGCTTTAAAGTTGGCTCTGACATATAGTCAAATAGAAGTGCTGTGAGCAGATTCAACATTCAATGAGTATATTATGAAAGGTTCCCTCGTATTGTGAATAATCATGCGTATCTAGAAAGTAATTCCAGTAGTATCACTTTTACAATTTGTATTATGCCATCAAATGTCTTCATAATCTACTGCCCTAATCTAATATTGTTTCAACATTTCTTCACACCTTTTATATCAAATCATCAAAATGAAAACTTGCAGAATTAACACACCAGAGCCTTTGTTCAGGAAAGGCTAAGGCCCAAACACTGTATAATTCAGTAACAAATATGGATTTGACAAACACGCATCAATAGTAAACACCAAAAGGATTATCGCAGTTCAACAAAATAATAAAAATAGCTGATGAGCACTGAACTGTTGGGGAAGCTCATCTGTTTTCTCTATATAAATAGTTCAAGTAATTTATCTTGGTGCATCCAATTAATCAAATCAGCACAAGCCGGCTACAATATGCTACAGATTAATCTAATTTCTTCAAGAGTAAAAAAAAATAGGCAATTCACGACAGTCAGCAAAATGATCTACTGAGCTACTTGTATACATGGTGAGAGAGAGAATGAGAATATATACATACACACACACACACACACACACACATATATATATATACACACACATACATACACACACACACAATGTAAAGATACCACTGCAAATTGAGGAACTATTATTATTAAAATAACATTATTAAGAAACAATGTCATTTTTATATTTTAAAAACCAGTTTAAATAACTTTATATTGTTTATAAAAAAAATGTTCCCCTGGCCAATAATACTGGATTAGCCTTCCAACCATTACACCATTAGGGTTCTGTCCCTATGTGCTGAATGGGGCAAAGGCCAGGAAGTATGTTCTGCTATGCAGAGCAGCAATAAACAGATACCAGGCCCACCTGCAAATAGTGATCATGACCAATTTTAAAAACGGATGTGAGGGGGTTATGTGGCTGCTAAGCAAAATAAAGGAATTTAAGCTTAAAGCCTATTTGAATAGGTTTTACTTTCTGGTTCCCATTGCTCAACCAGTTATTTTTCAGTTAGATCCAATCACCGACATTGCAGGGGTTCCGCTCTGTGGAATTAAAATAATATTTCCGAAATACAGACAGCTAAAAGCTCATCTAAAAAAAAATAAAAGCCTAAATAGAAGGTTTTTCCTAATGAATGGGTAAGTATGCAAAAAAATTTTTTGGGCAACTTCCCCATTTATTGGCTTTTTAAAACCCTGCACAGCACCCGGCGCACCCCACACTAGTCGGGAGGAGGTTAGTTTATAAGGGGAGTCTTAGGGTCAAGGCTGCAGGGAAGGAAGTCATTGAATCAGGGTAATAGAAGTGGAGGGTTAAATGTGATAATTAGGATAAAATTAGGGGTTGGATAAATACTCACCAGTCCCCACTGGGGATTTGTGCCGGGAATCTTTGATTACCACTCCTCAGGGAGGCAGGAGCAATCGATTGCAGAGCCGATTTGCAAAAGGGCCGTTCTTACCACCAACCCACACCCATTGCCAGGACCCTACTTCTTTACAGAAACAACTTTGAGAATACATTTTAAAAAACTGGACATTGTAGATAACAAAGTCCTATAAGGCTTGTTAAGAATGTTTATCCTGTTTATTAATAAATGCTCTTCCTCTTTATTTGTAGGTTTTTCCTAAACTCTTACTGGATGAGAAGCATAGAGTTACTCTCCTTGCACGCAGTTCATGTTTGAGGTCTCCACAACACCCACACAATTAGCGGGGCCTTAGGCATCAGCAAGGGGAAGGGGGCAGAAAACTTTGATTAAAAACTTCTACCCAGATAGAAATGCAGCTGTAAGACTGCCGACCGCAAAGATCTTTCCCAAATATTCATCTTGTTTATCTGTAGATAAGGAACATCTGATTTTAAAATGTCGCATAATCATATATACGGAATGCTATGAAACTATCCCATCTTCTCTTCCACATAAGACCATGAGTTTATGTCCTAATTAAACAGTTACCTAGAAAATTTCTACAAACTAACCAATTTTTAACCATATCCAATACAAATTTAATAAACCAATAAAAAGTTGCTATTTTCAGTAATAGTAAACCTCTTCCTGTCTTGACACACTTTCATCACTATATATTTTTAGCAATACCTCAGTTGGTATGTGAATGTATAAATTAAAACCCTAAAATCATTGCAAACCAAGAAAATATTTGTGCAATTTTCATGAACTTATTAGAGAACTGGCTTCATATTTTGTAGTTTATCTATAGTAAAAGTAATCAAGTATGTTGCTTATGGCATAATTAGAATATATTACAATGAACTCCTTTCTATCAGACGACACATTATGGCTTTAAAACCTGCATCTTGTATAGTGGAAATGGTTCGTATAAAAATGGCAATGTTCTGAAAGGAGGAAAATTTATGCCCCTCTTTGGCCGGCTTCCTTTCATATAGATCTTCATTTGTCAAAATGTTCTATACATCTTATCCTAGATTAATCCCCCTCTTACACACAGCTAAAAGGTTAGTCTACATTGTTTTGTAGAGCTGGTTATCTTCTAGAACTGGTGACTTTACTAGAAAGGTCAATAATAAAAGGAGACAATGGTTACCAGTAAATTGCTTACTAGTTATCCAGACATTTTAGTTCAGAGAAGTTACAAGGGCACCAGATGGGCAACTTTAGCACCTGTCAAGGATATTTCCCATTTCGATAATCAGTTGGGTTTTAAATCTTTTTCTGCATGGCCATAGATGATGGTGGATGATTGACGATACAAGGAATATATTTCATATGTTATTCCAATCTTCCCCAACTTCTATAGGTTTGCAACTGGATCGTGGTCATTCTTAATGCTGCACATGTGCACACAACCAGGATAACTGAACCGACTGAGATCTCAAATGTCCTGCATCTACAGTAGGTAAACCACTGGCTATAACATATATTAATATACACACAGTAGAAAAGACAGCTGGTGTGATTCATATGCCGAAATATTAGTTTATAAAAGGAAAATTACTAAACCAATAGGGAAAAGGGCGGTTCAGTTGACAGGGCACACATCACATTTCTGTAGTCCTTGACTTCCCTTGAAAAACGAAGAATTTTAACATGATGTTTCTTCCAAGATTTCTTATCCCTCTCTCAATTGTATCACCCGCAGTGATAGCACGTAAAATATATCACTTATTACTTTATGTAATGTATTGTAGTAGAAGTGTTACAGTCCAGAAAGAACAGACAAACCCATTATAAAACCTTCAAGATCACAGCATTTCATTCCAAGCAAAGAATGAAGTCTCTTGGTGCACAATATGTCAACAATTTTACACATCCGATCCTTGAATTGGTTTAGCGATTCTCGCCATGCTCCAATGATATTTATGAACTAACAACAACAAGCGATATAATTGGTCCCTCGTCCTTGTGATCCACCACACACAGAATGTTGAACAGTATTTCATTTCCAGAATAATCTTTTTTTTTTTTTTGTTCTTTCTGCCTGAATGACAAATTACTGCTTTTAACAGAGTGTATTTTACTTGATCATCTTACATTCTATGTCCATTCAATAGGTCTTGACATAAAGAACATCATTTTCCCTAGCTCCTATTCACGCCATACAGCAAGGACAACAAAAAGTGACAAGCGATTTTAACAGCCATGTACAAAACTTTTTAATCTTCACAATATGAACTTGGAAATTACCAAATGCTACGTATGTATTGTACCGAAGTTGTATAAATGTGTCAGTCATTCAGGTCACATATTTTCCTTTAAAAATGTAAAAACATTTGCATGATAATCTGCCTTTTGTTGTACAATATTATGTCCAGCTATGCGTGAGAGCATGCTTTATCTTATTGTGGAATAGTGGATATGTAATCATGGTTTAGAAGAAAGTTTACAATGAATATGCAGATACACCTCCATAGAAATGGGTGTAATTCGCTGATTTCATAATCTGTCTGAAGACTTTGCAAGCGCCGACTCCCGTCAGTTTTCAGCAGTCTGCCCCTAGAACACATCGCCTCGTGACAACACAGTCTCTGAATAGTCCAACAGTCACAGGTAAGTTTTCTTGACCCTAGCCATATTCATCCTGCAGCCTAACCCTAACCCTCCCCCTTCCCTCTCCACAGCCTAGCCATAACCTTAATAAATAAAAAAAATACTCTAGTGCCTAAATACTATACTAAGGCCACTCACCTCAAGACAAGTCTGGGGCTGGTCAACAACAAATTCCAAAGGATAACCAATATATGAAGGTACAGTGCCAAAGAAAATTATTAAAATGTAAAAAAATTACTGGAAAACTAATTAAAAATAAGATTTCTTGATTGTTATGTAAAACTATTACAATTTATTAAAAACTCACATTGCAAAATTGATAAACGCTACATAGTCTGGACCGAATATCAATAAACAGACCAAGAAATCTACACTACACTAGAGATGCGCTAAATGGAGCAGAAAAGGAATAATAACCTCAACACAAGTAATTACTTAATTAGTATAATACTAATATACAGCAGCTAAATAGGGTGGGAAGGCCCTATAACAAAAAAAATATATAGAAAGCGCTTGAAGAATATTCAAAAAAGTTTAATATAATCACATTAAAACATTTCATTATTAAAAATATAATTAATTAGTACCCTCCCAAACATGTGAAAAAAAATATATTAATATACAGATTTTGTAAATCCCAATAACTTTATAACCGTAGTCTTAGGACAAGCTGCAAAAGATGAAACCGCTGTTTGTAACGCACATCCAATAAAGAGTATTTTGGGTTATAAGGTGTGCAAATAGCCAATGATGATATTATTTAGAGGATGGAATCAAACTTCTAAGGGATAAAGAGAGAGCTTGTGCTGGCAGAAGTAAATAGAAAACTTCAAGCAGGCAAATGGATGTAGCAAATGGATGCAGCAACAATGTCTGTATGATGTAAGGAATGATGAGGAAATTGTAGCCAACCTCTTAACTCTAAACAACTTCAAATCAGGGATAATGCGGGCTGTATAATCCGAAGGTGGCTCATCAGTGAATGAGCTCCAAGTAGCATGCACCGAAGGTAACTGCCAGATGATACACAAACAGTACGAACACTATCAATTTTACATTGGGTGATTTTAATTTTAATAGTTTAACATTACAGTCAAAGGGCCAGATTTACTAGACTTCGGGTTTGGAAAAGTGATGTTGCCCATAGCAATCAATCAGATTCTAGCTGACATTCTCTAGTGTGTAATAGGAAAGTGAGAGCTTGATTATTGGTTGCTATGGGCAACATCTCCACTTTTCCAAACCCGCAGCTTAATAAATCTGGCCCAAGGAGTCTGTTTTTTAATTAGATTTCCAGTCTTTTTTTTTTTTTATTAACATTTTTTTTATTCTTTGGCACTGTGCCCTCACATATTGATTAACTCTAACCTTCGTTTTCCCACAGGCCAACCTTAAAAACCGAAATCTTAGTCCTGGAATTGGTACCTTGCCGAAATAAGACCATTCGACACGGTACCAATTTCAGGACTAAGCTTTCGGTTGTTTCACTGATGAAAATGGGCCATCGCAGAGGCAACTACATACCCTTAGAAACAAAAGGATCCATGTGATGAATTCTGCTTTCATTGTTTAGTTGATACCATATATGACTTTGGTGATCAAACAGATGCATCGGTAGGAGGGATAATAACCATAAATATCACCATTGGCATTAACACAGCCTTTGCAATTATTTCCTGTGAAATACTGCATTCAACCAAAGCAATATAGATTCAAAATGGCCACCTGCTGACAAAATGTCTCCACGCTTCTTCCATCAGTTTAGACAATGTACAATGAACCTGGAAAATATGAAAATATGTAGAGACCAGAAAGATGCAGCTTCTATCCTAATAAAGGCCAAGTAGAAAGTAATACAATTCAATCCATGAGCAGGAAAGAATCTAGAGAACTCAAAACACAGCGCTGCTCCTGTTTTATATATGGCTGGATAACGTTAGTAAACACAGCTATAGAGATTAAACAAATATAAATTTTAATGACATGGTACCCATGGAAAGACTCTGGTTTTGGACCAAGGATGATTTGCTATAAAGAGGCTGAAATGTAAACAGACAGATATTCAGTTGCTTTAGACATTATTCTTCTAGAGAGGCAAAACAAATCAAAGCCTATAGAAGTTTATCAACTGTGTGATTTGTCCAATTACTGCAAAACATTTGTTCAGTGTTTGACGCTATAAGCTGCCCTAACTATAGAGAAGTCTGTAGATTCCTGCAGCTAATCTTACAATAACACAACTTCACACATCGTAATTTGCTACATGAGCAAAATAATCCAATATTAGAGTTGACAAACTAGAGTTTGAAAATAAGAGAAAAACCAAGTGACAACAAGCAACAATATCCGCGTGGACATTGCACCAATAGTTAAGGTAGCCCTATGGCACTCGTAAGGAGAGGACAGGATGGTGGCGGGTCTGTCCGCAACTAACTCACACCAGATCTGTGAATCCGGCCCTTTATTCCTTGCATGGAGTGAATTTCCACCTTTCACTCTTATTTTCAAAGTCAATACTCAATAAGAGTCCTAAAGGCAGAAACAAAGGTAGTAACAATGGGCCTGATCCAGAGCTACGGCCGCCGTCGCTACTACGGCGGCCGTAGCTCTAATGCGCAGGCGCCGGGGTCATAGTAGCGCCGTAGGGACACTGGAGGGGACGTCCCACAGCGTCCCTCCGCTGAAGTTAGTGTAGGGGGGAGGGTAATGAGGCTGGGAGGGCGGCGTTAACGTACTAACGCCGCCGTCCCAGCGTATCAACTCTCCCTTACGCCGGCTGAAGTTAGGGTAGCCTTCAGCCAGCGTAAGGGAGAGTTAATACGCTCCTACAAGGAGCTACGATGTAGCGCTGAGCGTGCTAACGCTCAGCGTTACATCGCTGACTCCCCCCTGGCACTCCCCCTGTGTGAGCGTATGGCCCCTTCCTTACGCCGGGCGAAGCTAGGGTAGCCTTCACCCGGCGTAAGGAAGGGGCCATACGCCCGCACAGGGGTAGTGCCAGGGGGGAGTCAGCGATGTAACGCTGAGCGTTAGCACGCTCAGCGCTACATCGTAGCTCTGGATCAGGCCCAATGACTCACATTCCTAGGAATCACAATCTGATAACTCCATCCATAATTACAATATTTTTCACCACAACAACGACGTAGGCTGAAAATGGATGTTTACGCTTGCCACAATTCATGGATGTAAAAGACTATATACTCAATGTCATTCAATTTTTAGACATAGCAGATGTTTATCTGCAGCCTAAGGATCCAAAAAGGGGAGATGTTGTGTGTAGACACTAAACTTTACTCCCCCACTGACTATCTTACAGTCTTTGCAGGAATCTGAATACTCCCTCAAACTCTATATTCTATAATCAAACCAAAGTGGCGGAAATTTCATGTAATTCATTTTATAAATATTGTGCCATAATTCCACTTATAATGTTCATCCCATCATTATAGCCCCCGTGTTATAAGCACCTGACGCTCTATGGAACACACTATTACATAATTTTCATATAAACGTAAGAGCAATTAAGTTGTTTCCATTAAAAATAAAAAATAGGAATTATTGCAAACTATAGTTACAAATGAATTGTGCTATATTGAAAAGATTTAGAAATTCATTTTACAGCCCTTCCTATAACACACGGGTCAGAACAGGACATTCATTATTGTAATGCTCTGGGTCGGACTGCAGGGAAACCAGTAAATTGAAACAGCCCCCGGGAGGCCAGCTTTAAAATGGCTGCTGCATATTGTGCAGTCAGCTTGTAATTCATTAACCCTAACTTGCATATGCACTGAAAATTAGATAATAACGAGCCCATGAAGCACACACTGCAGTAAAACAACTGAATGACAGCAACATTTTGAGAAATTAATATTGTCTTCATTACTTAGGTAGCATAAAGTGCAGACTGTAATCATTTTTAGCGTTACTGTGCTACAGATTAAATATCCTATCATGTAGTAATTTTCACCTTCTTGAAACAGTTAACGTACTGCTGTAATTACTAACCATTGAAAGTACTTTAGTATAGACAAATGAAAATGAAGTTGACCAGGAAGTGTCTACATACTGTAAGAAAACCACTGAATATAATGGATAATGTACATGCACCCATGGTTTCTATCAATTGTCTTTTTAACCAATGGGGAAAGTTATTGAGCTCTAGAAAGACTTCTTTCCAAAGTTTAGTTGACCTTGAATTTCCTGCATTAGTGGCTTATGAGAAAACGCTTGTCACTTGAGGAGCCAATCCTCTCTCATTTACTCTCGCATCAGGTTAAACCATGGGGAGTGCGACAATTCCACAACCTTGAATCTGCATGTCTATACTGACATGAGAAAATGACAAGATCGTGTCCAGGAAGTGATTTATAACCACTTTCGTCCATCTCTGAAAGCACTGCCTTCATACTGAGGACTGCCTTTTATATATATATCTTTGAAAAATGTACCTAACAAACTATTTATTGGATTTATTGGTCAAACTCGTTTTCTGCAAAACAACTTTTTTTTTTTCAATTTCACACTATACTTCATATAGTATGCATGTAGTTTATGGCGTTAAAATTCCCCCTCACCTCCGCTCACACCAGCAATCCACTTCCTTCCCCCTCCTTATGACTTCTATAAGTTCATCCCTCCCACTGTGTGTTAGCTCATGTGAGCAGGGACCTCCATCCTAGTGTTGTTCCCTCCTCCATCACACCCCTCTTCACTTCGTACCCTCTGCTACCTTTTACCCCATCCCCATCTGGTGGCTCCCTCTCAACCTCTCACTGCACTCTATCCACTCCTCCCTGATCTGCCAAGCTTGACACCTCGCATTTTGACTTGCTTCACTTTATAGTATTTTTGTGATATTTTTTATATTTATATTGTATATTATTAAGTTCTATGCTGTCCATCCCTACCCTATGTCAGTACTGTATTTTGTACAGTGCTGCGGACACCTTGTGGCACCTTATAAACATTAAAAAATGTAACATATAAAAAAATTTCTGCTGTCCCCTATAATTGCTCGAGTGTATGACCAGCTTAAGAGCTGGTTTGAGGATCCAAAAGCAAACAGGATTTCTAAAAGGAGCTTCCGAGGATATGCTCAGAGCAGCTACTCTACACGTGTAGACTGGTGGCTTTGCAGAAAACCTGCCTAGTGGCATCGCTAACAAAGTCTGCTCCAACAGGGCTGCCAAAAATGCAGATATCCCCCTGCCTTCAAGTCTGGGATCACAGAGGTATATGAGAAATAGAAGTTGGGCCACCACCCCTGTGTTCTCACTTTGTGTATATTAGATGGGTACTTGAGACTTCACAAGTAGATAATGAAGTTATACATGACAGTACTATAAGGCTAGGAATTATTAGTTCATTGCTTTATGATGCCTAACGAGACTAGCCTTGGTCTAGTTATACCCGATAGGTGAAGCTACAGGTTTAGTGCAGTCTTTTCATTTTTATATAAATCCTGTATTTCTATCTGCCTGGCATCCACAGTAAATGACAAAATGACTTTGTCTTCAAAATACTGAGCCATTTAGTCCAAGAAATTGAGTAAGGCTGTTTTTTTAAAGCAGTTTTCTAGGTGTCAACATAATGCAATCAAGATCTGCTGTAAGAAACGACAATGGGACTGATTCAGAGTTGGGATCAGCAGCAAAATACTCTATATAGCAGTGAAACAAAGCTGGCCAGTATTTGTGTGCTATAAGAAAAATATTTCCCCTACACGTATAAAATGCCAATTAATTTGCATCCCTCACATTGCTACTTGGCTTATCCAGGTGCAGGTTTGATACTTTACAGTTGCTCCCAATTCGAACCATATATGTTTTGCCAGAACCATTTACAATATATTTCTAGAGCTTCCAGCAATATAAAAAGTAATTAAGATTTCATTACATATACCATGCACAGTACTCAATGGCAATCATTCAATCCCTGCAGATGCTAAAGATGCAAAGATTCAGCTTGATGATTTTGTCAACCAATGCAAAGAAAGCCATACAGTAGTTTCTTGTACAGAGAGTCAATGGGAGATCGCTGTAGTAGAGAATACTAGAACAAAACAGAAAAGTCTTCTATATGATTACAAAATTCACTCTTACAATGTGGGCAGATTGGCAAATCCATTCCTGGATGCCTTGGGACAGTACATAATAAAACATTTATGAACAATAAATAGAAACTGTTTAAGAGGTCATTTACAATTTAATAAACTCATTCATGAACACTAAACATATTCCTGAATTGCATTGGTCACCGTGATAATAATTTTTAATTTGTAATACACCGCTGTGTTCTACCCAACTTGACAGTGGTGGTTGAAGAGGGAAGGTCAAGCAGGACTAAGGACAAGAAGAAGAGGATACAAGTGTGAGAAGCAGAAGCCATAGCATTAAAATATAAATACACCGCTCAAAAAAATAAAGGGAACACTAAAATAACACATCCTAGATCTGAATGAATGAAATATTCTTATTAAATACTTTGTTCTTTACATAGTTGAAAGTGCTGACAACAAAATCACACAAAAATTATCAATGGAAATCAAATTTATTAACCCATGGATGTCTGGATTTGGAGTCACCCTCAAAATTAAAGTGGTTCTGCAGGTGGTGAGCACAGACCACTTCTCCGTTCCTATGCTTTCTGGCTGACGTTTTGGTCACTTTTGAATGCTGGCGGTGCTTTCACTCTAGTGGTAGCATGAGACGGAGTCTACAACCCACACAAGTGGCTCAGATAGTGCAGCTCATCCAGGATGGCACATCA
>WWET01001072.1:52530-80026 GCA_011038615.1 Limnodynastes dumerilii | reverse complement strand
TGATGTACTGGCCTGTCTCCTGGTAGCGCCTCCATGCTCTGGACACTACGAGACACGACACAGCAAACCTTCTTGCCACAGCTCACATTGATGTGCCATCCTGGATGAGCTGCACTACCTGAGCCACTTGTGTGGGGACTCTGTCTNCAGCACAGCACATTCAACTATGTAAAGAACAAAGTATTTAATGAGAATATTTCATTCATTCAGATCTAGGATGTGTTATTTTAGTGTTCCCTTTATTTTTTTGAATATAGCAAATCCGTGGGAGTGATCCACTTTAATTTTGAGGGTGACTCCAAATCCAGACCTCCATGGGTTAATAAATTTGCTTTCCATTGATAATTTTTGTGTGATTTTGTTGTCAGCACATTCAACTATGTAAAGAACAAAGTATTTAATGAGAATATTTCATTCATTCAGATCTAGGATGTGTTATTTTAGTGTTCCCTTTATTTTTTTGAATATAGCAAATCCCATAAGTGGGAGTGAGAAGGTTGTTACTGGAAAGGAAATGAGACAGTGCAGTGAATATATCATAAAAAAAACATACATATATTAAATAATTTTTGCAAGGCCCCTAAGTTTTGGCAGTTGAACGACGATTTCTTCAAGTCTCCATTTTCTACAATGGTGGTGATGGACTCCTTAGATGTTCTCTTAAATGTTTACTAGAAGTTACCATGACTTCTATAAACTTCTGTGTGCAGTGCATGTTCTACATAGCTCATGTACAACTAGAACTGCACACTGATATGATATAAGTGTGAAGCAATAACACTCTTTGCGCCTCCTATTCAAGCAGCAATAATACACTGTGGGTTGAGGTTTTCCACTACACCCCTGACAAGGCTCAAGTAATTGAGACTCCTAGTACGATATATAGATTGACCACAGTGATAACAATCGCGCTCTACCCATAGATTCACACTTCAAGACTCTATATGCTGTCTAAGACAACATTTTAAACATGATCCCCCGGCATTTAAATTCTAAATTCACAGGGATATAATGTTCTGAATGTTCAGAACCGTACACAGACCTTCAGTCCGGATCTCCCAAGTCCACAATATTCTGTCCAGGTAACGGGACACAATTACTACGTCCAAGTCCTTGCTGGATCCCTTTGCTTCAATTCCAAACCTCCAAATTCCAATGTAATGTCTTTATTCTCCAGGAGGCATCTAATATGTCCAAATCTTTACCGGAATCCTTTATTTCGATTTCACCAGAATGTATTGCGGTTCCAATACTAATACTAATGTGAGTAGTTTTCGTTTTGTTGCTGAAAGTTCTTCTGCTGGAACATACTTCACTATGGATATGCTTTCTCTCTTTTAATCCCCACTGTATGGAACCACAATACTTTCCGGTGAAATCGAAATTGTTCGGAAGCAAGGTTATTGTAAAAATAATCTAGATCAGCCTGTGACAGCACCCATTATAAGCAAGAGCAGATGAGACAACAAGAGTACCCAAACTCAGATTGGTTATTACTGGGAATGGTTCAAATTAGTCAACACCACTACTATGATCAGTCATAGGCATATCCTGAGCACATCAACTAAAACTTTACTAATAATATTATTGGTGCATTATTAGCTAAGATTATATGGTACTGTAACACACACTATAATTACTGTAGGTGTATCCAATGCTAGTACTGGCTTAGTACTAGGTACTAATGCAACTGCTGGAATTGGATTTAAAAACCACAATATAGGCAGTTTATAAACAAGTATTAAAGATGTGTACACACCTATGCAATTATTGGCCTGCTCATATGATTCCAAACTATTTGTAACAATATTATAAGAGTGTGTAAAGTTCCTATGATCTTGAATTTTGTGATAAAAAGGTCACATCTGTTTATTTGGTTTTTTACATGTCCTTAAAATCCTGGTCACCATTGTTGGACAAACGTGGATATTGGGCACGCAGCAGACATAACCATCTGTCGGAGTCAGGAGATTATCTCAGATCGGCTGTGATACACGTGAATCTGCATGCTCATTAGGCTGGCCAGTGAAACTTTAAGTATGATTGTATAGGTGTGTGACCAGCTTTTACGGATTTTGTAACTTTATTGAAAGACAACACTTGAATCAGCTGGCACATTATTGTGCACTCTTAAGAACAGTTTATATAATATTACTACAAATTTTGGCATATTAGGCCATGTTAACTTTATGATGTATAATTAGTGCTGACATTTTTTTGGACACTACTACTACTACAACAGGTGGTAATTACTGGGCGTTGCTGTTACTGAATGGCATTTTACTAGTTACATCACTGCTCTAATTATTACTACTGTTTTCGTATTGTTTGCATGATAGCATTGCTATATCTTGCATATCACACACATTGTCTGGAACTTTAGCAAACCTTGTTTGTGACTCACAATAAAAGAAAAAGAGCTTTATATAAATTTCAAGTGAAATATGGAATTCAAAGTATTGGTGATCGGTTTTCTTTAAAATCATTTAAAAAGGTTTTAATGTGAGGTCTCTAAAGCTCTTCTGAAAAGGAATTGGAGATATCCCTAAGCCCCTTTATCCTTATACTTCAGATAACATTATGCCGTATATTTGCCCACTCATGGTGAAATAGTGCAAAAAGTTCTGCGAAAAAGACAAACCCAAATTAAAATGAGACACATACATAATTTATATACACTGCCACGAACCAAAGAACACTTCTGAGATACCAGCCTCCTTTTACTCATCTTTATGAGGAGCTGGAAATTATGACATCAACTGATTCCAGCATACACATTATATATACCATATATTTAAAAAAGCCTTTCACAATCAAATTACTAAGTGGCAATACAAACAAAGTGTGGTCATCCTTTAAACAACCAAAAAAACAAAACCCTAGTTTTCGAAGATTAACAATCACTAATTTTAAGCATGTAAATTACCATACAACATCATGACTGTTAAGAGGCACAGATGACAAAAAAATGGTAATGTGCACTACAAATATCCAAAATGTATTTAAGCATCTAAAATGTCATCTTACACTACAATAATAATCATACTAGTAATAGCTTAAATAAATAATGAACAGTGATATCAAATAAATAAACGATAACACTATAGGAAGAATACTTGAAAGGCCATGTTAGAAAACACAAAAAAATAGCTGAACTAATAAAAACTGCAAAAGGAAAATGGTTTGGGCAGAAAATCACTTAGAACAATAGTGCTTCTATCCCATAACTCCTTACTGTATAACCTACCACCTCATCAAGATGTCACCAGAAGCATAAACACACTAGATAAAAACACCCTTCAAATCAAACACAAATCTCCTTGTACAGTGAACTTAACATATCTGTCAATTGCTTTATGCAAGTGTTCTATAATCAGCATAAAGGTTCAAAACTAATAATTGGTTTTAAAATAAGGAACTACAATCTGTGAGCACAGATTACAATAGATTAGCAGTATCAATGATTCACAATATTTCTCTTAGCTTTGTTGACATCTAAAGTTTCAAACCTAGCCATTGTGACATAGAAGCACCTCATCAATGAGGCAGGAGCTGCTCAGCATTCCAGCGGGTCGGCTTTCCTCATATATGTTCAACTGTAATTGGATTATGATGAATAGCTCAAAATTTCAAAGCTTCTAAAAGGCATAATTCAGTTACACTCCATTCTGTGTGCTGCTCCATTCTATCGCTATACCATATGATTATAACATTTCTGGGTTAAATGAACACAGAAAGCCCACATTTTATAGCATAATAGGAAATCAGGCGGCTGAATTGAAACTCTTTAAGCTATCGGTATTGTGACACGAACACATTGGTGTAATAGGCTAAACCAAGATTTGCTACATACAAAGAAGCAGACATTAGAGGGTGTCTGCTATGCTCCCTCAGAATCACACACCTCTTCAGGAAACAATTTCCTTTTTACTATGATCTCTTCATTAAAGTTTCAAGCAATATAGAGAATAGCAATCATTCAAAAGACCAGGATGTTGAATACAGGCATCATGGAGATGTGCTTTAGACACAAAATCTACATCACATACAATGTAAAACTTGTACAATCCTGAATGCCCTTTTAGACAACAGGCTGAGTGCACATTCCATAGAGATCCCTATTCTGTGTCTGCTTTCACCTGAATACTTTCAAATGTCACTGATTGTCTTATTAAGATGAAAAGCACCAATGAAATGTCACTTCAAGACACCAACCAAAAAGCTAAATGGCCAACACAGATGACATTGCTGCTTACTTAATCAATACAAAATTACCACTTCAGTTGTAACCTTCCTGGAATGTATTTTTTGTAAAGGTCAGATTTTACCTATTGCAGTAGCTACTTTAACATGTTATAGTTAATATGTTTGCCATATTTAACTGTGAAATACAATAAATGCGAAAATCTGACCAAATAATATATATATTTTTTCTTTATCCTTATGTATTAAGCAGTGCAAGCTTAAAGCAGAAATCTAAAGTGTTAAATTAAAGAGTTAATATACAGTATAGCCAATCATGTCAAAAAGCAGTAAGATTTTTTTTTCTGTAGAAAAACTACAAAACTTGAGCTGCTGTCAGTAAATGCAGGCTGAATGCTTTACCAACCATCATTACAGTTAAGACAGAAGGAATTGTAGAGTGGTAAACAAAGATGTGTATTTTATTTATAATACAATGTAAATCAATGATTTAAAAGATAGAAATTAAAAATCTAAATTATATTGTAATGTTATTTTAGGAATAAAATAAAAATATCAAGCAGTACATTTCAAGTAAACAAATTGATCTAGTTCACATGTTTAATTCAGAAACTACCTAAAAGGTCAAACAAAGTTGGTTTGTTTACTGTTACTCTTTTAATAGAGTGCATTGTAAATAAAAATAAAAAAAAAGCAACATTACCTCATTGTTTGCCACTTCCCTGTTTGCTTTGAGATTCCGGCACAATTCTCTAAACATGTTCATCTAATATCCAAACACTATACAAACATCACAGAGCAGATACCTGTGCTTCCTACGCCATTCACTGTAGATGCTCATCTCAGCACAGTGTGTCCCACAGCAACGTGAGAAACTAGCTAGAGTCTGAGGGACACCATCTGGCAGACCTGCTGGGGGGGGCGCAGTGCGCATGTGCATGAAGAACAAATCCCTATTCATGAAGAGGTACTCAAAACAAGGAGTCTAACAAACAGCAGCCTGGACCAGGCATAGGTGAATATAGGCTCATGCAGATAAACATTTGACAGATTATCTGTTACATGTGCACATCAGCCTCAATTAATTACACATCATAATAAACAATGTCACTGAGAACAAAGTAAAAAAAAAAAAAAAACACCTAACAGAAAGAAGTAGCAAAAACAAAACAAAAAAGTCCATGCTAAATGTGGAAATGTTTACACCTGATCACAAAACATTTACTTCAACTGAGAACAATATTTTAAACCTATAAAACTCACACATAGTTTAGTAAAATTTAAAGTCTAAAAACAACCACCATAGGAACACATCCTACAAGCCCAAAGGGGAAAGAAAAAGCATAACACACCTACATTGTAAGGAACTGCAGACAGAACACTTCATGGTCTAGTTTACATGTACTTTGAAGGAATGAATAATGCATAGTATCATAAGGCACACCCCACAATATCACAATGTTTGAGTAATAGTCCCATACCAATGTCCTTGGAAATCCTGGACTGCTCAGCATCCCATGTTTGGGATTGTGGAGATCAATAATAAGGAGGGTGACGGTGGGGGAAGTACCAGAGCTGTCCATCTGCCCAAGTCACCAGAAAGGATTGATTTTTTTTTATTTTAGTCACCATAATACCAATTTAAAGCAATATTACAATAGCAAGGAGTTGTGATGGGACAATCAGATCATGCATACCCTACGTGACATTCATACCTAGTACAAAGACGTATAGTAGCTAAGGCTCATATAGCAGAGGAACATTGCTATCCCAGTCACATCGCACACGATGTGTAATCCAGCACAAAGGGACACCAGTAACTTGTACAGGGACACTGCAGCACTTCTATCACACACAGAGACAACACAACAATACCACATGCGCATCTCTGTACTATGGGAGCATGTATAATGTATGAGATGCAGAATCTATGTAGTGTGCATGGCACAGTGGACACTGACAGGTCACACAGACCCTGCACAGCGTCGCACGTCCCAGCCCCTTCTCTGCATACACGATGTATGGCTCGCTGTGTGTGACCCTAGTGATGTTAACCCTTCTTAACTCCCTTCACACGTTATTTCTTCTCAGCTATCCAGCGCCTGTACACCTTTCCGCTGAAGCCCCCACCAAAGAAGGGGTCAATCACCTCTCCCCCTCAACCCCTCGTTCCCCCCCTGTAGTTACCGGTATCCCGGTGATGCTCCGCTCCGCCGCCTCCTTATCCTCACACACCAAGCAGGGCGCGAGCCCAGCACCGAGCACGTGACTACGCCGCCCGCGCCCATTGGGCAGAAGCCGCAGGAGTTCCCGCCCACTCCTCCTGCACCTGAGGGGAGCGCGCAATGGGCGCATGCAAAACGGGAAATGCACCTGAGCCGTGCACGCGGAGGCGTGCGCGACAGCTTGCACCTGAGGTAGATGCTGTAGCAACCCATCTGCTGGTGCTTTCTTTTTTTTTCCTATGACAACAGTGCTATCACTCGCATAAAGTTATACAGTGATGCGATTGCCCAGTGTCGTAACTAGGGTTGATGGAACCCAGGGCAAATTATAAAAAAAAATGCAACCCCACCACATAATATACTGTTTTAAATTATAATAAACCTTTAAATATAGTACACCCTTGGACCTAGGTGCCCATCGGTGTCCAGGGCATGTGCCCTATAAAACTCTATTTACGCCTCTGCGATTGCCCTACTGTAATATAACTGTCCTTCATGTGCCCCGCTACTATGTTTATACTATGTCTACTGTAGTGCAAGAAAAAGTTGTTGCCCTCAGTAAAATCACTTTGCTATGCTCTGGAAGAGGTTGTAGTACCGAGCACCCGCCGAACAAAAGCTCTGTTTTACATGAAAACATAATACTTTATTGGATGAAGTATAATACTTTATCTGCAATGCTTCTTGTTCAGTGCTTCTTCTTTGTCAATAAACTAGGGCTGATTACGTAAGCCAGCTGTGAATTGCTACTACAAATTCTGCATCAGTACGCAGACACTCAATGCTGCGTTCCTGGTGCCATTCAGTCTCTACATGGTAGGGTGGGCCCACTCAACATACGCGTGAGATATGCATGGTGGATGGGCATAAGTATTTCAATCATATAGGATCGGATTCTCAACTAATATTTTTACTCACGTGCCTAGTTATATGTGCAGAGCTACTACGTACCCGTAGTAGCTATTTTACGCTATCTACGTAGTGTTCCGTTATGTTATGGTCTTTAAAGACTGCATGTACGCTATCTACGTAACAAAGCTCTATGTAGATAATGTAAAATTGTTACTACACATGCGTAGTAGCTCTGCACATATAACTAGGCAAGTAAGTAAAAATGTTCGTAGTTGAGAATCCAGTCCATAGTAAGGACTTGGCTTACATACGATTCAGTATTCCGCATAGACTGAGATACTTAGTGTCCCAGGTACTAAAAATCAATTCTACATGCAGGAATGACGCAGGGGTGGCCACATTTCTGTATGTGGAATTTAGGATAGCAAATTCTGTACTTTACTATTGTACAGAATATTCCCTTATGTCTGCATCTGATCCAATGTTTCTAAGATCCTTGGAACGCATCGTCAGCTGGGATCCGATAGCATATTCCTACTGAATCCACACATCTGTGAAAGTGCAGGGGATATCACCCTTATTGTTTGCATGTGGTTCCAAGAGATAGACCCTTCCTTAAGTGGGAATCTCTTGACCAACCCAATTTTCACTATTGCTATACATTGTAAACATATTAAACCCCTTCCACTTGCAACCCATCCCTCTGTCAGCACCCATCAGAAGCATCCAAAGTCAGAACACTGGATTGCATGAATTGTGTTTCAATTTGCATCATTCAGATATATACACATGGGCAAAACATGCAGAAGCCCACGTTCTGTAAGTCTGGATCCCGTCCACTGGCTTCCATCTTCAGTTCGTTCCTGGGCATGAACTGTTACGTTCACACATGCGTAAGAGGAGAAGACTGAAGACAGAGGGATAATCTGAGAGGAAGACCACTTTGGGCAGGTATGTCCTCACAATAATATAGGATCACCAGCTTTTCTATGTTTGCTGAATGTAACTAACACTGCCTGCAAAGGAAAAGATAAGGGCTATGACAAAAACAACATCCCAGCACCAAAGATATCATTGATACAATGGAAAATTTGAAGCAAACTGCAGTTTTCTCTTCTCTCTGTTCATTAAATAGAGAATTACAATAGTACCCAGTTTAATAATGTTAGGTTCTCTGTGCTCCTTTATATCCTGATCCAGTGTACCTTCAATTGTGTATTCTCTCTGTAGATTCTCCTTGTGGATTCCTTTTGCAACCCTCTGTGATTCCTTGTGCAAACTCCCTGTGAGTTAATTTTGCTACCACTTGTACAGCATTCCAGTGGAACCTGCTCATCGTTCCAGTGTATCCTGCCCAGCATTCCAGTATATCCTGCTCAGAATTCTGATGTACAGATGTGTCCACGTTTCGCTTTACACTCTATAATACAACTCTTGCTACACTTTTAATAAACACATAAATAAAACAATAAAGGCCTATTAACTTACATTTTAGCTGTAAGTTCTGAATCCTTTCATTTAAGCGCTGCCCATATTAATCACGGCTCCCGCTGTGAGTAATGAATGAAGTTGACACCACCCATTAGAGTGGGAATCACCAGACAGCACTGAACTGAACTGAAGGGGCTTACAGCTAAAAGGTAAGAAAACAGACATTTATTGTTTTATTTAATTTAACTAAATGACTTATGTTTCTGTAACAGCTTTCCCAGTGGGTGGGCACGGTATACATAGCCATTTTACAGAATGCATGGCAGGTTTTTCCTGTTTTGGTGAAAATGGGCAACATTTCCACATTTCCCTTTCTGCAGTTTAGCAACTCAAGCCCCAAGACTTTTAAACTGTGTCTTATAATGGCTTTAAGTCAATAAACACATGCTACAGAAAATTGGACCAAGAATCAATAACTTATGTAGGCCAGCCTTAGAAGGAAGATGTCACTAGGGCTTTATGGTAAACTTCTAAGCCTTAAGGTATGGTCAGTTTGTTCTGTAATCAATTTGTACATTTTTGGCAGAAGCCCAAGTTCAATTGGTCATGTACACTTACAGGAGGGCCCAAGTGGGACTAAGGAAGACCATCTTCATATATCGCGCATTGTGATACTTAAAGGTCCTGATCTCTTGATGTATTAGAAACTGACCAGTGTTCCTGCAAAATAAGCCTCTCTTTGATATCATTTACAATCCTGTTCTGTTGTGTATATAATTTCCTACTGCCCGTTGGACAGAGAAGTATTTTTGTAGGCACCCTTGTGCTGGTACTGGCTGTGCATGGACAGTACATCGGCCTTGGTGATATTTTTGGATTGTGTTTCTGTTTACATTTTGAGCTCACATCTTGTTGGGGGGGAAGTTTGTTTATTTTTTTAAAAAACCTTTTTGTAATTGAGACCACATTTACTTTAATACTTTATTGGTAAACACATAAGACTGCAATCTGGGCCACATTTATCACTTCACTTATAACATTCTTTACCTGTCTTGTGATTTCTGACATTGTTTTACTTAATAAAGGTTTTTTTTCCCCACTGGCAATCTGTATTATCAGTCCTCTTCTTCTCTGATCATTCATCTAATACCCCTTTCAGATCGCAGCCCTGGCAATATCCCTGGTTCACAGACCCGAGATATTGCCGGGGCAGCAGAGGATCCCAAGGTCACAGACCCTGTTTCCCACTGCAGGGCAGACCCGGGAAATTCAGAGACCCGGGTCTGCCCTGTCGTCATCGCGCAGCGTAATTTGTTTACCGTTGCTCTGGCAACACTTGTTGCCATGGTAATAGTAAAAAAATTACACCAATCAAGTGCGTTAGGTGCTACCCGGGTTGAAAAACTTGGGTAGCACCTTTCACACTGTACCCCTACTTGTGTCGGACCCGAGAATAACCCTTCTTTTTACCCGGGTTGAATTCCTGGGTCTTTTGACAGGGGTCCACCGGAAGTGCACCTTTCACATTACAACCAAATACCCGGGATTTTGCAGAGACCCGGGGTTTTTGGCGAAAATCCCGGGTATTTGGTTGTGATGTGAAAGGAGTATAAGTCTAACAATGCAAGAACCATAGATTGCATGTGACTGCTTCCATTCCTGCCATTTCTCAGGATAGTTCAGGAGGTCCTGTAACTGTTAGACAGATGTGCCTCCTAACAGAGTATATATATATATATATATAGTTGTATAGGGTAAATCAGTGATTCCCAAACTGTGCGCCGCGGCTCCCATGGGTGGCGCGACGCTCTCACTGGGGTGCCTTGGAATGTTTCTATTTCCTATTAAATTCTATTGTATTTTTGTCTTAGGGGTGCCTTGAAAAAAAATATGGGTGCCTCGAACTGAGAAAGTTTGGGAACCACTGGGGTAAATGGTAAATCAGTATGTCCATGTTTTGTACAACAATATCCAGGCATCTATACACAATGGCAGTCATCAGCATATTGTACTGTGGTGTTCATTATACTTCACAAATCATTATTAATAGCATTATTCATTGAGATTCAAATATACAGCGTTGAACAGTGTTTGCTGCCAAGTATATGAAGTTGGGCCATACTAGATGCCAAGTTCAATTTGTGTCAGGTGTCAATTACATAGTCATATCTAGGTCTCATATACAAACCCTTCATAATTAGAGAAATATCATTTTTAATGTACTTGCCATGTTTTGTTTCAGTCTCTAGCATGTACATATAAAGTGCACCTTCTGTAGCATACTTCCTTGTATACTATTCAACAGCAAAAATAAAACCCTTTTATACTGGCCACTGAACTGTTCACTGGTTTTACATTTTATGCCAGAATATGTTTTTCATAATATATCTGCGGCCAGAATAGGCTTTACTTTGTTTACTATTTCTTCTTCGAAAACAAGTCACAACAATTGGGTACAATTTGTATACCAGTCACCATTTTGGACTCAGCCATCATAATTGTCAGTAATTTGAATACCAGCCTACTGATTGTGCTCCACTTTGTAGCCACCGCAATCTGCTTTTCTTTGTAAACCAGTTACAGCAATTGGTTCTGTTTTCTATACCAGCCACTGCAATGGGCTCTGCTCTGTATACTGGCTACTGCAATGGACGCTGCTTTATAAAACTTCCAGCATTATGTGCTTTGCTTTTTATACCAACCACCTCAAGTGGCTATGCTTGTAAACTTGCCACTTACCAGCCACAATAATGGGATCTGCTTTGTATACATGCCACTGCAATTGACTGTGCTTTGTGTAATTGCCAATGGAAAGGGCAATCTAAACAAATTATTCTTTCCTATTAATAGTTCATTATCCAATTGGATTCGTTTTTTGTTTATGTTATTTACATAAAAAGATGCATATCACAATGTAGGTTTCGCTACATAATAAGGAGCTGTTCAGTTTAATCTAAGCAGTTATTGGTAAAATGGGCATTAAGGTATACGTTATTTCCATTTCTAAACTGTTCATTAAAGAATCCTCAAGAATGCACACCTAAAACTGTTGTATGCAACAAAATGATTTATTGTTACAATGAAATAATGCAAAACGAAATATTTAAGATAATATGAACTGACAAGATGGAAACCAGTGATATCATCACGATGACAATCCACACATACATTGGTCCTGGGAGTACATATAATTCAGACGAGCAAATACAAATTGGCAATGGACAAAACATTCATATGGTGCAGGATACTTTTCCCTCGAACGGCCGTGTCAGTGGTAGCGGTGATATGACCATAGGCAGCCCAACTAACTAGAGGTGTCTGTCCCTGCCCATACCACTAGCGGCCTCACGGCCCGCACTTCCCCCGTTCCGGGTACGTATACTTGCCCTTGCTTACTAACTCCCAGGGCTGCGTGGTGTCCAACAGTTCATACAGCGGGGCCCGGTGCACTCGGGAACCGCAATCAGCTGTGTCCTGACGCGCGTTTCGTAGTAAAACTTTCTCAAGGATAGTGCATGCCAGGTAATCGGAGTAATGGATTTAAATACCCCCGTTTCTTGGTTTATATTGGTACATTGGATCCGTGAATAGCACCCTTGTGTGCTATTTGTTTAATTTATTGCTGCAACATTGTATGAATTTTTTGTGCTTAAACTGTTCATTAAAAAGACATATATTCTGCTATTTTTCATGACATTTTTTACTTTATTCTGTGTGATTTTTTTTATTATTTGTTTTCTATTTCTATTTTATTTTATTTTTTTCTATTTCTTATGTACTTTTCTGCAGAATATGGCTTAATTAATAAGAAATATAGTAATTATTTATAGGAAGGGTGGTGGTTGTCCTTTTTTATGTATGAAGGCTTTAAGATAGTAGTCTTTGCACTATTTAGTATGTAGTTGCACCATTTATAAATCTCTCTTAAAGGGCCTGATTTATAGATAAGAAGGAAATATGTACGCGCAGATTTGCTAAACTACAAGTTGCAAGTCAGCTCCCATGACACTCCCCTCATTCTTATGGAACTTTGCTGACTGCCGCTTTCATAGGACTACCTTAACTATCTGTGTGTATCTTTGTGCAGAGTTTGCTAGCCCGTTCAGCCCTATTTAAATGCCCCACCCACTTTTCTTAAGTTCCTTCTTACGGAGTACTGCCACGCCCCTTCATACGGATCTCATTAGGCATGGAATTGATCTCCGCAAGTAATGTGTTTCCGTGCGTAACATCTGTATCGCATATGCGCAGTTTGCATAAAATCGACAAGATACAGACACAGCTAGCATATATTTAGGGGCGTTATTAAGTGTGAATCAGGGTCAATGGCCCAGATCCTGAGCTAAGTACGCTATTTGTATTTACTACGCATGCGTGCGGCAGATGTTACGCCACATAACTCCTAATGTACATACCATCAGCGTAAATACGAAGGAAGGGGAAGGAGCATCAATACAACACCCGTAATTACGCTTTGGAGTCGGAGGGAGGCATTTAAATTGGACAGTATGGGTCTAGTTAGGCCATCACGTGCGTAAATCCATTACATATGTCAGTATTACAGTATTGGGCGGTGTAAAACGGCCAAAGTATGTACGACCGAGGAGAGTGCATAGAAATTACGCTAACGTAAAGTTCTAACGTAATAATCACTTAGGTCTAGATCTACCCCAATATGTGTAAAGTGCCTTGTTAATTGCTTTGTGTTTCAGATGATCCTTGGTAAGTGACACATTACAGCATGTATCAGATTACGGTATGTATTGCATTACCATGACTGACATCATCCTTACATTGTTGGTTACTATCAAGGTCAGTTTGTAAGCTTCTTCTTCATAGCATAAGAAATAGAAAGTAACATCCTCATGGGTAAGAAAGAGGCTTGCACTGCATTAAAATGCACAGTTATCTTCCACTATTCCAGCGGGAATGTTAGAACGTGTTCTCATTATAATTTTTTTTTTACTCTACTTCATTATGTTCCTTCTTGATTAATAAATGAAATTGGAAGACTGCTGCTTGAATAATAATATTTGCAATGCTTTCTAATGCTCAAACTATTAAAGCAAGAATAAAAACACAAAACAAATAATAACAAATGGACCAAAATGTACACTTTCTTTTTTTCATTTTCACGTCACTATAGCCTATTTACTAAAAATTAAGAAATGATCCGATACTTACCTTAGCCAGGCTCTCTTCTTCTTAGTGCGAGCCTGGCAACTCCGTTCATCACATTTACTAATGCTCACCCTTCCGGTGAGCTCCTGTAATGATCTATAAGATGTTCGCAGACAATGTTGTTTCTCGCATGTATGTATGAATGAAATCCCGGCGCATACAAAGTGGCTTTCTTTTGGAACTTTCAATATTACTTAGTTTGTTTATGTTGGGGCTCAGAAATCTAATAACAGCTATTAGGGGGAGGAAGAGGGAAGTATATGGGGAGACCGCTGGAATCCTTAGAATAACACAATCTTCAGATGGTTGTAGTAATTATGAACTGAATCCAGAAAAAAAAAGCAGTGTTTTTCACTAGGATCTGAAAATGCCCACTTTTTGTTTACAACTCATGAATCCAAGATCCAGAGTTCTATCCTGGACCCATTTCTGATTACAAGATGAGACAAGGTGGGAAGAGAAGCCCAAAGTGCTTCCGTTATATGGAAGGGGGAGGAGTAGATTATGTAGATGGCACAGTGAGGGTGAGCTAAGCTTCCGGGCAGGGGTGTAGGAGCTGGGTTAGCAGAGGGGGCCGTTGCCCCCCCATGATTTTTGTTGGGCGTGCAAAGACTGTGTTTTGTTCCCCCATGAACTTCTACACAAAAGTGAATAGGGATGAATGAAATGAAAATGGGGATAATAACTTTATTTGAACTTTAGCCATGTTTGTTCTGTGTACGGTTTCATCTTGCAAATGCTTTTTCTTTCTTAGAAATCCCACTCAATTTGCTATCACAGTTTGCAGTAAACATAAGCAGACACATGAGACGAGGAAACTGCAGTCTCATCGTCGTCGTAGGGTAGACAGCAGTTGTTTTCAGAGTCATACAGCAATGCGGGCAGATCCAGAGCCACGCATGCATTACATGCGTGCGAGGATCTGTAAGTACGATCGTGTAGTGGGGATTGCACGCCCCCTGCACTCCCCACTCGTAGTAAATCTAGACACTTACATGTCCAGATTTCTACCTTAAATATTACGACTAGGTTTGTGACCATAAGGGGCTTCCCCCACTCCGTAGACTTCATTTTTATGGCTATACCCGCCTAAATGGCGGAGATTGAGCCATCGTAAGGGAAGGGTCTGCCCCTTCCACGTAAGTACTGTCATATGTAACTGTGCTACTGTTACAGCTGCTGTCGCTACTTGCGAACGGCCAGCTGATCTCTCCTCGTTCCCCTGTTACTTACCTTCCTCTCAGCCGCGTGTCAGACTTTCCGGGACTTTCCCTCCGGACAGCCTGCATAGTAACGGCGTCCTGGTTACCTCTCACACGTGGGCGCTGCAGCAGCCGTGCGTCCCATGTAGTAAGCCTAGCAGCAGCAGCCAATCAGTGCATGTCAGTCCCTATATCAAACCCTCTCTGTCATGTATCCACCGCCGGTTATAGCGTCTGTTTACTCAGCCTGTGACCTGCTATTTTTGTTCTCTTCTGTGCCTCTGCCTTGTGCTTTGAGCCAGTGTTTTTTGAGTGTCCCATCCTTTGCCTTGCCTGTCCAGTCCCGTTGTCCAACCTTACTCTCTCTTCCACCTTAGTGTTTCAGCCTCCCCAGGTTTCCTCATTTTTCGCTGTGTGCATGTGTAAGTTCCCTCTGGGGAGTCCCAACTTCTTGTTTGCTTGATAGAGTGTTTGCCCCTTATTGTTCAGTCTGTCCTGTTTTGTCCAGTCCGTTACTCCCCAGTCTGTTTTGGTCACGTTCTCCGTTCATTGTAGTTTGTCGCCGGCCAGAACCTTCTGGTCCGCCTCCTCCCCTGTTATTCTGCTATTATCTTTACTTACCTGTTTAACTGCTTCTCGCCTTCCTCTTCTCTCCCGGGTATTCTCTCTAGGGCTGTATCCTGACGGGTTCCTACCAGCTCCAGTCTATCCCCACCTCTAGGGGCTCTAGCGAAAACAAGGTCCGATCTCAGGCTCTACACTCTGGTGAGTTACCCGTCTCTTTCTCTCCTTCTCCCCGGTCACCCCGGTCCTCAGTCGAGGTAATCCCGGAGTACCCTAACACCCGGTCACCCCGGTCCTCAGTCGAGGTAATCCTGGGGTACCCTCACTGTACCCTAACAGCTACATACAATATTACTTATGCAAAGGGAACATCTGCCGCAAACATGCACAGATGTTCCCTGTCAGTGAATTTACGCAAATGGCTTGCGTAAATTCACTCATGTACATTGGTCTGGAGCAGGCTCATGAAAAAGAGGCTCCAGAACCCTATAGTAGTCCTTGGTCTTTCCCCCCCTCATGAAAATTTTAATTCCTGTGTCCTTCTTCTGTGTCGTCTTCTTTTTAAGTGAGGATCGTATCTCTGTAACAGCGAGGGGAATGGCTCAAGCACATTAGCATAGTAAGTCTGGATGCAGTCTGATGACAAGATGTTAATGCATACATACTGAAAGGTATCGCCGCTCACAAAGATAATGGCTTGCCAATCCTCATATAAGCACTTAGGACATTCAGTTGTAAGTAATTAAGCAATTTAAATGGTAATGACTCCACTGCACAGAAGAAAACAGTCACCTATTAGCATTTTACTATTTACCACTATGATTCTGTATAGAAAACTTTTCTTCATAAAATGCAAACACAATATATTCCCTGTTGTCAGACATAGCAATACTGGAAGCCACAGCAGAGTAGTGGCCATATAACACTACAAGGGTGTAGTTCTGTTATACATGCAGAGAATCCCAATTAAGTTTATAATAGCCATAATAAAAAGTAAAGCAAGAATTACGATCTGCAAGAAATACCATTCCCTAATGGACACAGAAATGGTGACATCCAGACTTAATGTGTTTATCAGACTTTTATGTAGAAAAGTTTACATTATTACATTGATTTGATTACATTCCTCAACTTTTACAATCTTATCTGTTTTAGTTTCTTTGCTTTGCAGTTTCACCTCAATTTCTGTTTGCTACTTGCTGCCCCTTCTTATTCCAAACATTAAGATAATGTCTGTGAGCCAGGGCCGGCACTACCACTAGGCGATCGCCTAGGTTTGGGGGGTTAGTTGTGGGGTGAAGAAGAATACGTGCGAATTACGTGAAGTAGGCGGGGGGGGGGATTTAAAGTGTACAGTATGGGCGTGCTAAGCTGCGTACGTTCGCGTAGTCTGTACGCCCGTTAGCGGACGTATTGTGTTACGTATGGAAAAGTTAAGGTAGGGTTTGGGTAGCGTATTTTCACAAAATACGTCCGTGCAGGGGGTGTGTTAAGGGTAGCGTTGCGAATTTACGTACGCGAAAATTCGCTACGCGAACAAACGTACTGCAAACGTTGTTCAGGATCTACCCCAATGTGTTTATCAGACTTTTATGTAGAAAAGTTTACATTATTACATTGATTTGATTACATTCCTCAACTTTTACAATCTTATCTGTTTTAGTTTCTTTGCTTTGCAGTTTCACCTCAATTTCTGTTTGCTACTTGCTGCCCCTTCTTATTCCAAACATTAAGATAATGTCTGTGAGCCAGGGCCGGCACTACCACTAGGCGATCGCCTAGGTTTGGGGGGTTAGTTGTGGGGTGAAGGGGGGTGCACAAAGATGAGCTGCAGCCTGCATGCATTCATTGAATCCCTCAAACACTCACACACACACACACACACACACAAAGGACAAGGTATTACAAAGTTGCTGAATTTTAATAGATTCCCTCTGGATTTATGCAATACTAGGGATGGGGGCTCTATTATGCAAATTGCATCATCAAGTCCCTCGATCAGAGTGGGCAGAGAGGAAAAGCGGAAGGAGTAGCAGAGGAGATGGAAGGTAGGAGGCGCCCAACAAACAGACTGAGGCGACGGTTCATTTTTCAGCAGGTGGGGCAACGGTTCATCTTTCGGCAGGACAACGACCCTAAGCACACAGCCAAGATATCAAAGAAGTGGCTTCAGGACAACTCTGTGAATGTCCTTGAGTGGCCCAGCCAGAGCCCAGACTTGAATCTGATTGAATATCTCTGGAGAGATCTGAAAATGGCTGTGCAGCGACGCTTCCCATCCAACCTGATGGAGCTTGAGAGGTGCTGCAAAGAGGAATGGGCGAAACTGCCCAAAGATATTTGTGCTAAGCTTGTGGCATCATATTCAAAAAGACGAGGCTGTAATTGCTGCCAAAGGTGCATCAACAAAGTATTGAGCAAAGGCTGTGAATATTTATGTACATGTGATTTCTTAGTTTTTGATTTTTTATAAATTTGCAAAAATCTCCCCAAAACTTTTTCACATTGTCATTATGGGGTATTGTGTGTAGAATTTTGAGGGAAAAAATGAATTTCTTCCATTTTGGAATAAGGCTGTAATATAACAAAATGTGGAAAAAGTGAAGCACTGTGAATACTTTCTGGATGTACGGTACAGGGGCAGACTTGGATGGCTGGGTGCATAAAAGGGCAGCAACGTATGGCTGGACACATACTTACAGTGCATCTGGAAAGTATTCACAGCGTTATACTTTTTCCACATTTTGTTATGTTACAGCCTTATTCCAAAATGGAATACATTTATTTTTTCACTCAAAATTCTGCACACAATACTCCATAATGACAACGTGAAAAAGTGTTTTGGAGATTTTTGCTAATTTTTTAAAAATCAAAAAACCAAGAAATCACATGTACATAAGTATTCACAGCCTTTGCTCAATACTTTGTTGATGCACCTTTGGCTGCAATTACAGCCTCAAGTCTTTTTGAATATGATGCCACAAGCTTGGCACACCTATCTATCTGATCACAACTTGAGCTTATGGGACTTGTGCTCTGAGGGCGTATTGCCAAGGCATATGGTCTCGATGCAAATCAGAACACAGACAGAACATACGACCAGATATGTGCACCTTCCACAGCTCATTCATAAACCTATTTACTACTCTCGAGCATGATTTTAACACTGCAAAAGCAATAAAAATGGCTGCTGTATTGTGCTTTGTTTTATGTTTTGCTAGGTTTATTAAAAAAATTTCAATATTTCAAATCTTTTATGTAACTATGGAGACATCAGGATTTGCTACATAACAACTATAATTTCACTGGTAAATACACAGTATTACCCTGTAATTGCACTAAAGATTAGGTCACATAGCTGCAGCATGTAGCAGCTTTGAGCCCGTATTCTACGGCCTGTAATTACTCCACACCCAGAGGTCCCGATGTGTGCTCTTGTGATCCAACACTACTTTTGCAGCCCATAAGTGCAGCACTGCTTGGATATTTGCATAAGCTTCTGCGTCAGAGCCAATTTGTGTAGTTTAGATGTGAGCTAGAAAGGAGCAGTTCTCTGTTCCGTCAAGATCTAGTATAACATTGGTGTGGCATAAGTTTTCTTAAATTGCCATAATCTTTGCCAATAAAGATTTTTCTTCTAAGGACAAAAATGTCACTTTTATTCTTTTGAATTTAGGTGGTAAACGGTGGCAAGAGATACAAATGCAATTGCTGGTCCGTAACCTCTCCTGGGGTCAGATATTGCCCATAGCAACCAATCAGATTCCAGCTGACATTCTTTAGTATGTAATAGGAAAGTGAGAGCTAGAATCTGATTGGTTGCTATGGACAACATCTCCACTTTTCCTCAGCTTAGTAAATTTGGACCTTGACATGCAAGGTTTTTGATCTTTGGGTATGGAGAGCCTTGCAGAATTACCTGTGACATACTGTCATACAACAGTGCATACCTATTTATAACTTTAGTGGTTCCCATGGCTCTGAGGCGAAGCAATCATGGCAATATATATATATGTCCGACAGTCAGTGACCACCTTACGTTTCTAACTCAAGCGCACTTAAGATTGTATTAAAAAGTGTCTCCCACTTATGTCTTGGAATAGGTTATGATTTATGCTGTTCGGGTAGCATGGATGTGCATGTAGACTATGTAAAAGTGACTGCAATCCATTGTGAATGTACAGAAAATGGGGTAAATCAGATGTCTGAATTTAGAAAACTTGTTTGAGGTTCCAGGTCCGTGTGGAGGTCATAGAGAAACTTTTTGCATACAGTGCATTAAGTTTTGAGGGTTATTTTAAAGCTGTATTTACACCAACAACATTCAGCCATCCCAGGAAATATTTTTTTTTTAAATGTGTTTAATGCATCGGTGTTTAGTACCAAGCAGAACGATCAGGGTCAGTAAAGGACACAGATAGATAAGAGGCTGAAGAGTGTTGGCGAGATGTTGCAGATCTATACTGTGAAAATTCCTGCACAAGTGTGTAGGCTGCTGTACTAGAGGGGACACAGGAAGGGAGGAGAGTGTTCTGCTAAATGGATTGCTAGCAGACAGTAAAGGAAAAGTAAGTGAAGACTAGGTTAAGTATGTGACCAGAGTCAGATCAATTTCCCTTTGATGCCAAAGGATGAAGTACAGTAGAGGAACATGGTGGAAGCAGGGTTGTCTGTATCAGATATAATTGACATTTTCCAAACAGATCAGCAAATATTTGCATATTTTAGCTATGATATTACTCAGCCATACAGCAGTATTAGTATTTAAATCATTCTTAGGGCCAGATTTACTAAGCTGCGGGTTTGGAAAAGTGGAGATGTTGCCCATACCTACCAATCAGATTCTAGCAGACATTCTCTAGTATGTAATAGGAAAGTGAGAGCTAGAATCTGATTGGTTGCTACAGACATCTCCCCTTTTCTAAACCCGCAGCTTAGTAAATCTGGCCCTTAGTTTATATTGTTGTATCAGAGGAAGGGAATAGAAGAAGCTTGCTCTGAAGTACTTTAACTTATTTAATGACCTGATGCTACTTTAACATGTTCATATATTCACATCTCGCATATGATTTACCTGATATATAGATACCTTATGACGATTACACCAACAGCTGTAAAGGCCAATATGCAAATCAAGCTACAAGCAGCTATATTATGTCAGCAATGCAGCTCTATCATGTCAGTCTGGGCTGGCACAATGCAATAAGCTGGGCCATCCACCTGTCACACTGCTCTGACAGTTTCAGCAATGATGAAACTGACCATGAGAATATATACAGACAGCAAATGTATAAAGACATACATACATATACAGTATATATATATTAATGTGTGTGGGTAGGTGTCATTGGATAACAGTAAGCGCCTACAAGGCTGCACTTCTTTTGTATTTGGATTACAAATGTTTTCTGTATTTTATT
Source organism: Limnodynastes dumerilii (assembly GCA_011038615.1). Lineage (NCBI taxonomy): Eukaryota > Metazoa > Chordata > Amphibia > Anura > Limnodynastidae > Limnodynastes > Limnodynastes dumerilii. The sequence goes on along the minus strand of WWET01001072.1, from coordinate 58,948 downwards.
ACACTCACAGTGTGGTTACAAGAATTTAGTAATTATTCTATAGTAGTCAGAAGGATGCAGGCCCGGATTCACAACTGCGGACGTATTACACATACATCCGCAATTTACCAATAATAGCTACTATGCATGCATAGTAACTATATTACGTAATCTACATCGTTTTGTTACGTAGATTGCGTATATGCGGTCTTTAAGATATGACCATACGACCACTGATCGGCATGAGTGTGGGATAACCATCCCACACTGTACAGTTGGCATGATTCCCGGAGCCCACTTTAGCAGGCAGAGGAGAAGCACAGCCCATTTCCTGGGAAATGGCATCGTACGGAACTAAGTTCTGTATGATGCTATACGAGAGAGAGAGAACGGTCGGCACAGCTAACGGTGAGTGAACGACTTGTAATACCCGCTGTTATCTTACACTAGTGTTACTAATGTACATACGCCCTTGTTAAATCATGTCACTTACACAGTGGCATAACGTTCCTAACTCTGGATCCAGTCCATAGTCTGTATTGTGTTGCTGTCTCTAGGATGCAGTGCTTACTGTATGGTGGTCAAAAAAGGATCTTGTGTTTGTTTGGAAGCATGTCTGGGATAGCAGCTGACAGGGGGCGCTGTTTCAGAGTAGCTGTTTTGGAGACTTGGGGACTTCTGCCTGGGATGAGCTCTCAATTTAAAAATACAAAGTTGGGACTCTGACAGTTTTATAGTTAGGAACACCAAGACAGAGAAGCCTTGTAAGTGGCTGGTGGCTTATCATATATCTGCAGATGTATGTAACAAATTCTCTGACTTTTATTTTAAAGACAGAATGTTATGGTTTGTTGCTGGTTAATTGCAAGAGTGCCGAGGGTGCCTTTTCTCTCTCTCTTACTCTAACTTAGACTTGGTTGAATGATCAGAGAAAAAGTAGACTGATAATACAGAGATTGCTAGTTTGCTAGTGGGGGAAAAATCTTTCTGACTTTTATGATACAGATAGAGGACCGGATTCAGAGATGTGTGTGTCTAAGGTACGCAAATATACACGCGCACATAGCAAGGCAACTCCCATGACACTCCCCTAGCAGGGACGGGTTTCGGTTACGCCTTCATCATAGGGCAACCTTAACTGTACATGTGTACATACGTGCGTACATTACTAACCGCATCCTCAAAATCTTATTTAAATGCTCCCCCCCCCCGCCCAACTTCATGTAACTTTACATATACGGAAGACAACCACGCCCCTCCGTATGTATGTCCCTTAGTGCGATTCAGAAGTCCGTGACTAATGTACTTCCGTGCCTAAATCCTACGTAACCTGCGTGGAAAAAGTTACTACGCATGCACAGTTACTCCGCTCCTAAATATATGATACAGATAGAGGACCGGATTCAGAGATGTGTGTGTCTAAGGTACGCAAATATACACGCGCACATAGCAAGGCAACTCCCATGACACTCCCCTAGCAGGGACGGGTTTCGGTTACGCCTTCATCATAGGGCAACCTTAACTGTACATGTGTACATACGTGCGTACATTACTAACCGCATCCTCAAAATCTTATTTAAATGCCCCCCCCCCGCCCAACTTCATGTAACTTTACATATACGGAAGACAACCACGCCCCTCCGTATGTATGTCCCTTAGTGCAATTCAGAAATCCGTGACTAATGTACTTCCGTGCCTAAATCCTACGTAACCTGCGTGGAAAAAGTTACTACGCGTACACAGTTACTCCGCTCCTAAATATAAGCACAGAAAACCACGCAAAATCGTATCCTTGCATACGGTCCATAATGGCATGGTTAGTTACTGGTTAATTGAGTGCAGGGGTGACTTTGTATCTATATATATAAAAATATATATAATAAAGGACAGTAAGTCAACACTTTCCCCATATTTGACACGGATGCAAAAACAGAATTTAAAACAAAAAAAATAAAATTATGATTGTGATAGAAAGAGAGAGAGACCAAGCCCAGACAACAATTTTTTCTCAAATCTAACTATGGCTTTTGAAGTATGAAACTTGTTTGGTGAGAGTATTTAGATGACACTGGTGTGACAGATGAACTGTAAACCTGTATTCACACCCAAATGATGGAGCCAGTGACGTGCCCTGTATATGCGGTATATAAGAGAATGCATTGTGTATAGGTTAAGAGTCACTAAGACTGGTTTTACTATGGTAACAGTCACACATTGATCATTCATGTAGCCGGCCCCTCCTTCTTGGAATGTGTTTTTCAGCATAGTAATGCAATCAGGTTTAGCCAGTCATAAATTCTTACAGTCTAGTCATAAACATAAAATATTTCTGACAACTTACCATATTCACACCCATACTAAACCCATTTCTTATGTAAAGTCTCAGGCAAACTTATAAAATAGTCGGTGATAATTGCTTGTGCACCTGCTAATGTTAGTAGAGTAGACAGACGTCTTGCTTTTTGATTATTAATCATTTTAGTCCCTTTTTTTTAACCCCAGCACTATTTTCCTTCATAGTATTCACTCAGGAAATAGACCTCTTGTATTCAGATTATAGTTGCATACAGAGAAGTCAGAACTTTATTTTTTAGGTGGGGGTGGAGCAAGAGATCAGGGCTGCCATCATCACATATGGGGCCCCACCCCCTATGTGACGCCATTGGTGACGTTGCATGGGACGGGGCCCGGCAGACGTGCTTTAGCAGCGGGCCGGTGCGCAGGGAAGAATTTCCCTGCGCATTGGCCGGATACTAAATAGCTCTGAACAACAAGTATCGGCGGTAGGATACTGCCGATACCTGCTGCTACAGAGCTAGGTAAGTATTAGAGGGCCCCCATCAGGTGCCCTGATGGCGGCCCTGCAAGAGATTATTTTCTTTTGGCATCTTTTGTAATGTTTGGATACTGCCCTGTGGCCCCTGATGGAAGAGGAGGGTTGCACATGGTCTGGCCCGCACACTGCAAGTCTTTATGACTGAAATGGTCATAAGGTGTACTTAACTATTGCTAGTCTGCAATACCTTTGGTTGCAATCAGTTATATTTCTAAGCTGTATATATAACTTTTAATCAGTTTACATTCTCCATATAAGTTTGTTTCATAGTATCAGCATACTTTGTAGTATTTTATGTAGTATTTTATTAGCACTTATAAAACAAGACTGAGAATTTACAGACAAATTGGTAAGAGGAAACTGTTCACATGCTTTCACTATAAGGAAATATGAGTTTGGTACTGTATATGCAGTTATGGTCAATGCAATATATACTGGTACATGCACATAGTATTAAGAAAACATGGGCAGAATAGTGGATAAAGTGGTTAGAACTTAGCACACAGAGGTTGTGAGTTTGATTCTCAGGCAAGGTCTTATGGGCTGGATCCAGACTTAAGTAAGTGCTTGAAATTAGTTACTCCTGGGCTAAACCATGTTGATTGCAGGGGTGTAATATTTCATCTGTTGCAAACAGTATTAGATTTGAGAGGTGATGTTTCCTATCCCAAGTCTAAATAACAGTGTGATAGTAAAGCTGGTCAGTAACGGTGTGCAGTAAGCAATTCAAAATATATCCCTGCATGCAAAGAATACAATTAACTTGACTCCCTCGGAAATCAACATGGTTTAGCCCAGGAGGAACGAATTTCAAACACTTAAGTCTGAATCCAGCCCTATGTGTGTAAAGTTTGTATTTATCCCCATGTCTGCATGGATTTCTTCCCACACTCCAAAAACATGCTAGTAGGTTAATTTTCTGCAAACTAAAAAATGAACCCATGTCTGTGTATAAGGGAATTTAAAATGTAAACACCAATAACTGATTTGAATGTTTGTTTGTTTAAAAATAGTAAAGTGCTTCATAATATGATTATGCTATATGCAAACATTTTAATAAAAAATAAATATGGGACTCAGGGTTATGAGTGTTTTTTTTTATATAGAAGGATATTAAATGTAAGTTTTGGTCAACTGTGTTAAAACAATGACTCAAGAGCTTTCTAAGCTTCTTTAAATAGCTGTATGATCAAGACACACTTAAAGATTTGCAAAAGAAAGCAAGGAGAAAATGTAGGAGGGAGGAAATTCCAAAGAAATGATGCAGCCAAATAAATTTGGATAAGTAGTGGCTGATTACTGTGAATGAACTTCAAGTTTGGCGGTAATAGATGTACTTAATGTTTAAATCATGAAATACAGGTACACCTTTGACTTTAATTTTGGTACAGCATGTTATCATTTCTGAAGCTTACTCTCAAAAACTGAAGCCATCACCAATAAAAAACAGAAATATTTTTTGTTTAGATAAATGTTCTGATAATCCGTACATATTGTTTTATTAGAATTTCAGCTGTTTTAAACAGGCGGGCGGCTGCGTAAGATCGTCAGAAATGGCAATTTGCGCATGCCCAGGGCAGATGTTGCCCGGCGTAGTTAGGGAAACCCGTTCCTTTGGATCGGGCGTCCCTAACTCTTTTGTAGTTACGGCGAGAGGGGCGTTCCTCGCCGTAACTACGCAACAGTTAAGGAAGGAAGGCGGGGGAAGGTAAGTAAATGAGGGAGGGCAGGTTAGGCCTGTTACGCTGCTGTGGCCGCCGTAATTACACTCTGTTACGCCAGCTGAAGTTAGGGTAGCCTTCGACCGGCGTAACAGTGTGTAATTACGCCGGCCACAGGTGGAGTGTAGGGGGAGTGCACGCAAGCCAGCGTAGATCTGGATCAGGCCCAAAGGTTCCTAATCAATGCCTGATAAATATTTGGGATGACAGTTTATGTGTAAATGATTAAATAGTAAATATACCTACGTTCAACTGAACACTACAAAGAAATCTGAAAATACAGCATTGGGCCTGATTCAGACTTAATAATGACAGCCAATTCATGCATGCAGAAAACTGGCCATGACTCATGATAATGTTACAGCCTTTTCACAAAGGCGTGGAGTCTAACTGATGTCTGGTTTCTACTGTTGCCCCTAGTGGTGGGGATAGTCTTGGCTGCAGACTCTCAGGAGGTCACAACCCCAGAATTCCATCCCAGGTGTAGCTAAGCACTAAGCACTAATAATCAGACACAAATGAAAGAAACCAAAGTGTAAATCAGTGCACAAACAAAATACACATAGGTTATAGGAGCAAATTACATAAACAGGAAACAATGCCAAACAGACAGCGGGCAACAAACACTAGAGGGCGCAGACATAAACAGAAATCAGAAGAAATACAAAGCACAGAGCAGGGGTAACAGAAAACACTAGATACATAGAAGTAAACATAATGCAAAGGTACAAGAGTACAAAAATACCTATAAAAACTAGAGAGTTACTGAAATACTGAACAAATAGCAACTGGTTCACATAAGGTTACAAGCAGGAGCCTGGAATACAAACATGTGGCTGGTAGGAAAAGACACTATGATCAGCAACCTGATTAGTGAGAGGCAGCCCTTTATATTTGCTACTCAGTTGCTGTTAATAAATCAGGAAGGTTATAATCCAAATGTGAGTGTCAGTGGAGGACCTGGACCCATAGGGAATCAGTGGAGGAGAAGCGCTGGAAAGAGAACAGGACTTGTACTGGACAGATAAGAAGAAAGAAACAATTACTCACAAGGGGCTGGATCCTAAACTAGATCCAGAAATCAGATACATCTATGATCTGATATCCAAGCAACATATGTGAAGGAATCTGCAATCACAGGGCCACAATATCCACACAGGAGCTATTCACAAGACACATCCCTTTGGTGCAGTGCCTTGATAGTGCTATCACAATCTCCTGATATTCATTTGCAAAAGCTGGCAAGTATAAGTAATGTGTTCAGAGAATATGCAAGTTGAGAGCCCTAAAACTGGCACAATTCCATGTTTTTCGACTGAACATCACCTGTAAATGGAAAATACTAGAAAGCCCTTTTCTGGACACTTTAGTTGGAAGGTGTTGTAAGTATAAATTGCGTACATCGGATAATATGACATATTTGTCTATTTTTGGAGCATGAGCTTTTCTAAAAAAATGCTAAAAATATAAATTCTAGATACAAACATCTTTACATGTGGCCCAGATGGAGGAAACCATTCTGCAAATTGTTTTTCTCAACAATGTGTTATTGCAATTAGGCTCTGACAGATTTCGTTGTGAAAGCTGAGAGGTGCACTGTTTCCTATTACAGTTTTAAAAGTAAAGTGTGATGGATCCCACAGTCTAAACACCAAGAGACTCAAATACCAGTTTAATAAACATTGTATGGACAATGAACACAGCTTGTTGATATCAATGATTCATCTGGGGTTTGTAAAGCCTGAGACAAGTATGTACAACATATATTATGTAGGGATCTAACTGTGACTAAATATTACAAATATTATTTATTATTATTATTTATTATTTATTTATTATATGCCTCATAATAAAGCTTTTTATTCAACATTACTTGTTCTCA
>WWET01001072.1:12707-24918 GCA_011038615.1 Limnodynastes dumerilii | reverse complement strand
AGCAAAAGAAATGGCCGCGCTTCTATCCAACAAATTAAATATGTGCAAGTGTATATATAAATATAGGGGTGCAGCCAAGGACCAAAGTGACCACAATGTAAATACAAGGAACAAGAGAGGTCCGGCGCTCCAAACATACATTAAATAACACTTTGTGTCTGCACATAAATAAAAAGGAGGTTTAGTTCACAATATAGCTATATTGGTTTAAGCTCACCTGCCCAGCGTCAAGGCACCTCCTGTAGGTGAGTCCCTATCCATTTGCTATATGTGTACATAGGAGGTCTCTGTTAAGACACTACCTGCATTTGAATAGCCTGCAGAGACCTCCTGTGTACACATATAGCAAATGGATAGGGACTCACCTACAGGAGGTGCCTTGACGCTGGGCAGGTGAGCTTAACCCAATATAGCTATATTGTGAACTAAACCTCCTTTTTATTTATGTGCAGACACATAGTGTTATTTAATGTATGTTTGGAGCGCCGGACCTCTCTTGTTCCTTGTATTTACATTGTGGTCACTTTGGTCCTTGGCTGCACCCCTATATTTATATATACACTTGCACATATTTAATTTGTTGGATAGAAGCACGGCCATTTCTTTTGCTACTTATCTCCAGAAGGGATGTCATCCTAAATAGTGAGGCCCTGTACTAACAAAACAGGAAGGTTTGCAGTGCAAGAGGCTTATTTTCAAGAAGTCCACCCTGCACATCCTTCTGCCATTGTTGTTTAGCCCTCTTGACACCCCTAAACAAATATATGAAAGTTGTACTAATTTCTTATTGTAAAGTAGATGTGTTGTCTTTTACTAACATTGTTGCAGCTCCAGCACAAGAAATAACTATCTGGTTTTACAAGCATAAGCTACATAAGTAAGCAATCATGCTTAAATATGAATTACTTCTTTGGCAAAAGAATATTATTAAGATGTAAGATAAATAGTAATCAATGTACCGTGGATACATTTTTATGTCATTGTTTATAATTACATTTTTTATCGTGAATCAGTTGAGGTCCCTGTAAATTAAAGCAGCTTGAAGTTTATTAGGCTTTTACGACCATAGTCATAGATAAGTCCTTCTACACAATTTCTCTATTGTTTTTACAGTGAATTAATCTGATGGCTCATCACGTATGTAAATGGCCTCCCCACTTTTGACTGACATGTTTGTATGACATGTCATCTTGTCTCTCCCCGCCTCCAGAGCTGTGCGTCGTTGCATAGCAAGCTGGACGCCAGCCTATGTTGCTGCTAGACAGGATCATCTCGCTTTAGAGATTGGTGGCGCTCACCTTTAAACATCCAGCAGTCCTGCAACAGGGTTTCTGGTTATAGCATGTTGCCATTGCTGCTGCTACTCCTCCTGTTATCTTGCTATTTTTAGTGACCTTCTGGCCCTGCCTCCTTCTGTGTTTCCCCTCCATATTTCTTCTCAGCTCCATATCTCCTCCCAGCGTGAATTTGATTTCTATGGTGTGTGCTGTGTGTGCGCACCTTGCTGTCATATCTCTGCTCTTCAGACACCGTTCTTCCCCTTTCTGTTTGTTTCTATTTCTGTTTTTGTTCTGGTTATTTCTGAGCTCTGCCATCTGCTCATTAGCCCAGTCTATCTGGTTACTATTGTGCCATAGCATCTGCACTTCAGTTTATCTGGTTACTATTGTGTTAATCCATCTACATTCCGGTCTATGTGGTCACTATTGTGCCATTCCATCTGCACACCAGTCTATCTGGTTCCTATTACGCCATTCCAACTGCACTCCAGTCTATCTGGTTACTATTGTGTCATTCCATTTGCACTCCAGTCTATGTGGTCAATATTGTGCCATTCCATCCGCACTCCAGTCTATCTGGGTACTATTGTGCCATTCAATCTGCACTCCAGGCTCCCTGGTTATTTCTGTGCTTCCTGCTTCTCTTTTTGTTTTCCCAGGTTTGTAGTCTTTTGTGTGTTTATCAATGTACTTACCTTTTTGTCTAGACCTGCCTGCCAGTCTGGTGTATCCCTATGCCACTGGGGGATGTGACCTGCTACTGGTTCACAGCTAAGACCATCCCCACCATCAGGAGCTCTGGTGAACACCATTCAGTAGTTAGACTGTGTGCCCCAGTGAGTTAGTTTCGTAGCAATACTGTAAATTGACCAAGAGGGACACCCACTTGGCAAACTCAACTCCACTGTGAGAATTGCACTGCTGTTAAGTCCAAATGGGTCACAATGTATTTTGGTTAGCTTAAATTTTCCAGCATGCACAAAGTGGAAACTTTCACTTTAAAATCATGGATGCTAGGAAAAATGTGTAAGTCTGGATCCGGGCATTTCTCAAGTGTGAGGACAATTGGTGCATATTTCTTCTAAAGGTATCCAAGCAATGACATCTTTTACAAGTTCAAGTGTTTGTGCTTGAAGTACCATTAAAAAATACAGTTTTTCATAATCCTTATATTACAAGAAAGCACAACTGAAAGCATCAATTATTAAGGTTAATATTATGATAATGCCATTTCCATGTCCCTTCTTAAAAGCTTAACCCAATTAAATATTTAAGTGGACACCGTAGAAAGATTTATCCATGTAGACTTTACGATTTAAGATGCAGAATGCAAAAGAGGGCTGTGTGTTAATCTGGTCTGTTTAATAGATACTTCGAGGCATTGCAGCATGTCTAAAGTCACGGAATTAAACAGTTTCTCTACTTGGGATTTAAAACTTTAATTCGACTTTTCCTATAATTAAAAACAATGTGAATTATTTACCGGACAATATTAATTTGGATTCTTATACTCACTTTACTGTATTGTGTAACTTCCCAATATCTGCTTACACGCTTTGGCCCAGATCCAGACTTAGGTACGAGAGGGGACTTATGCAAGTCATTTGTGTAAATCTCCTGTCACGGAACATCTGTGCATGCGCGCGCCAGATGTTCCGCATGCTTACTTAATGTCGTACTTAACTTAAGACAGTAAGTATGCACAAGGGACAGACACTTAGGGCCTGATTCAGAGGCTGGAAATAAGAACTTAAAGTTACACCTGGGCTAAACCATGTTGATTTCAGGGGAGTCAAATTTCATTTGTTGCAACAGTATTATAGTTAAAAGGTGATGTTTCCCAGCTCAAGTCTAATTAGCAGTTTAAAAGTGAAGCTGATCAAGTATCTGTGTGCAATAAGTAAAAGCAAAGCATTCTCCCTGCATGCATAGAATAAAATTAACTTGACTCCCCCTGAAATTAACATGGTTTTACCCAGGTGTAACTTTAAGTTCTTATTTTCAGCCTCTGAATCAGGCCCTTAATATACAATGGTCTTGTCCCTGCCATAAATGTAAATTCAGGGTGGGGGGCAGGGAAGCCCTGTTAGGACTGGGTCTGTGGCCGTACAGACACAGATATTGTCGTAAAAACTTAAGGTTGGAATCTGGACACGTATGTTCGTGCACTCCCCGCTATGTACGCATACCTACGGACCCCCGCACGCATGTAAAGCATGCAAGGGTCTGATTCTGGGCCTTTGACCATATGAATTGGTGTAGCTGCTGTGACTTCTACAGATCTCAAAGCTTATGGCAGCTTCTCAACAGTCATTTATACCCCTGTAATGTTCTGAGTGTTGCCTCTCCTGTGTTTGAAACCCCTACAAGCATGTATACACAGGAAAGCCACATTGTTCTTTTCAGAGCAGAGGGGGCAGTGGAACAGTCTTGGAGGCAGAAGTGGCATCACCTGACCTTCACTGAAATTTGGTATGGCCCTAGTAAAGACAAGCCTCGCTCCTAACATGTACATAAAATTCTGAGTTGCAATATTCACGCAACTGCTTAGTCAGCATTGCAATACAAAAAACTTCCCGTAAAGTATATACCAATTGGTACTTAACCCCAGAGAGATTCCACCTAATCAACCCCTAGAGCTTTAACCAATGTTAAAGACAGTGTGGACACATTGGCACATTCAAACACGACTGGTGGTCTAGTCCTCTGATTGCACCCTTCTGGGTAAAGGTCACATTGCTAAATGCATTCTGAGACTCAGGAAGTATTTTTACCCATTCATTAGTAAAGGTTTCTAATCAGTACGATGTTCGAAATAGAGACAGACGGAAATAAGCTTTCGGCTGCTTGTATTTTAAAAGTGGCACTTTCATTCCACAGACTGCATCTCCATCCCAGTATGGACTTCTGCTGGTGCCCTTGCTGCAATATAGTTTCTTGACTGACGTCATTGTGACTATGTTTTACTGTGCCTTAAAGGCAGGCTTCTTGAAAGAACTATGAGAAATTGACCTAAATTGGACTTGACTAATGTTCAAGGCTATTGAATAGACAGAAAAGACTAGTATTAAATCAATAAACTAGGAAAACATTAACTTCAATTTAATCACAGGCTACATTACTCTATATATGTATCTGTCTGTGAAGAATGGAATAAAAACTGATCCCTGAAAGCACCCCAGTAATGCAAGGGCGCTTACTGGTAAATATAATTATGCCATAAGTATATATAGATGGTTTTGTGTGTGTGATCACAGCTGTGTGCAGGCCGCCTCTGTATATGTAAGGCTGGGATTAAGTACTTTCCTTGTTTTGTTTTCTTGAGTGCATAAATTGCTTTCCACTTATGTTTTACAACCATGGATCAACATGGCGCTCTCATCACAGGGTAGCACTCCCATAAAATGATTGTGACTACTGCAGACACAACGCCACAGACTTATGCAATGTAATATATTCTATAAGATTTTTATCTCTCTACACTATTCTAAGGAAATCAATAGGAAATTAAATTCTTTTTTTTTTAATTTAGAGGGGTTTTTTAAAATCAGTGAACTTTCTGAATTATTTTTGTTTCTATACTTTCTACCCAACCAGATTGTGAACAATAATTACTCTAAAGGGAGATTTAATTTTTTTATCAATACAGAATTTTTTATATGCTTAGTCTGTCCTTTAGATTCATCACATGTTTAGTGAACTCCACTAGTAATCGTCAATATGTCCATATGTAGTGATCCAAGTCCCCAGGCAGGGGCGTAGGAAGAAATATTTCCATGGGGTGGCAAAAGACAATATTTTATTGGCCACATCACACGAAAATTCAGGGTAAAAGTAAAGTGAATATTTATCTATTTATTTATTATCAGACTTTTATATAGCGCTGTCAGATATGTATCGCTTTACAGAAAATATTATTTCACATTCACATCAGTCCGTGCCCCATTAGAGCTACATATGAAGGTCCTTAAAACATACAGACATTAGGCATAATTTATTCAGCAGCCAATTAACCTACCAGCATTTTAGAAGCGTGGGATGGAACCGGAGCACCCAGAGCAAACCCACGTAGATACGGGGAGAACACTCAAACTCCACACAGATAAGGCCTAGTCCGGGAATCGAACTCATGACCATGACCCCATTTGTTGTTTGGGATGGGGGGTGGACCCATAGTCTTTGCCCATCCAACAGAAATCATAGGGGATCCTTTGCACCCTCTGCCCCCCCCCCCTTCTGATTCCTACAACCCTGTCCCAGGCAAAGTAAGGAACGTCCCAGAGCCCAGAAAATGTGGAGAAGACAATGCAACATACTGATGTCACATGTCAGTGCCCAAGGTCTGTCTCTTCCTACTGTTTGCATCTGACTTCTTTGACCTGTGTTGTAAATCTGAAATGCCCGATAACCTCACACGCCCACTAAAGGAAATAATTTGCTGAGCTGCTTTTCCTTCTTGAAAGATCAATTCCCATCTCTCAGCATGTGGCCACGCACTGTGCAATAGTTTTTTGTAGCTAACTTGATAAATTCATAATATAAAAAGGAAAGGGAAATAAGGGAAAAATTATGGATTGTCTAAACAGATGGTAGAATTTCCGGATAGGCTTCATCAAGAATGCGCTTCATCCAACTGTTAGAGCAACATTTTATAGCAAACAATACAACTGAGGAACAGGAGAGTGGGAGAAACAGCAGTAACCTCATGCATAAATCACAAAGTAGATTCATATAGGTCAAGGGGCATGTCTATAAAATTATATAGTACACAATAGGTATTTTTTGTTCAGTGTTCAAGCTACTGCACTATTAGTATTTTTTAAGTCCACTTTTAAACAATTGGGGTTTTCAATAAATCATATTGTATTTTAGGATTGCCGGTGCCTGTCTCATATTATTGCTAACATCTATATATTTTTATTATTATTATTATTATTATTATTTTGTAAGAGCTGTATTATATTTTATAATGATTTTGCAGCATTGTTTGACAGTACACACTGGAGAGATTTTGGAGCTTTCTGGCTTTCTGATTGTGTGATAATCATCAGATAAACCTGCTTAAGTAAATTTGTTGCAGGGGATGCCAACCTTTAGCCTGGTAAATACAAGCAAGTAGCTCAAGATGCTCAATTCCCCTTCCACCTGTCCACACAAAAAAAAAATCAGACCCAAATAAAAAAAAATAACAATAATAATTGACCCTTCCTGTGGTCCTGCATCATCTCTCTACATGCCTTCATATAGTGAATGGCTGTCAGGACTCTGATTGGTGAATATATCCAGCCAGCCACCAATCAAAATTCTGACAGCCATTCACCGTTTAGCTGTCGTCTGGGAGGCAGGTAGAGAGTGCTCTGTAATTCACAATGACAGGTGAGCGTCTTTCTTTTATTGCTGGCGGTGTGTGGCCCCAAGAAGCTCTAGAGGCAACAGCTTTAGGAGCTGATGCCTTCCTGTGTAGCCTGCCCCTGATTGGTGTTTCTTCTCTCTGGCTTCTGACCTTTTACAATTTTCACAAGTTGGAAATCTTAAGCGAAATCCTTGCTGCTGGAATCCCTCCATGATCCAATGTCTGGAAAAATCTTTTGCTCTGTGATCTGCTCTTTCTAGATCCTATGGGCCGGATTCACACTTAAAAAAAATTTAGGAACATTCCTAAATTTACGAACTCAAAGATAAGTACCAACGATTCACAGATCCTAAAGAAAAATCCTAACCACACCCCTAGCTTCTTAGGAGTTAAGAATATTCTTGTCTCTAGGGGCCTGATCCAGAACAACACTTCTGAGCGAATTTACGCGTGGCGGAGACGTAAAATCGCCTTTTTGTAAGTACTGCGCATGCGCAACATAGAAAATACGCTCAATAGCGTAGCGTAATTGTGAATGTATGGGCCATTCACGTATGTGTCACGTAAATACTTACGTGTGGGCGTGCCAATTTTACTTGCGTCCAAAATATGTCTGAAATACGTTAAGTAGGCGGGGGTTTGTATTTAAAGTGTACAGTATGGGCGTGCTTAGCTGCGTAAATTCGTGTTGCCCATACGTACGTGTGCGTATCACTGCGGTTACGTTGACCAAAGTTAAGGTAGGGTTTGGAAAGCGTATTTTGACAAAATACGTACGTTCAATGGGTGTTACTAGGGGAGTGTATAGAATATACACGAAAATACGCTACGCTAATAAAAGTACGACAAACGTAGTTCTGGATCTACCCCTAGGTTCTTATACATAGGAACGGCTTGGTTTCCCAACTAAGAATCGTGCGTATATTTAGGGTCTTTAATATCTTCATGATTCACTGCTAAGCAAAGCAACACATTAATTTTTAACTAAATAATTTATTAAAAGTTGCAATATGTTAAAATGCATAAAAATCCTAATATCATAAATACTTATTGAAGGATTACTAAAAAACCATTCAGCTGTTATAACATAAATATCAAAATAATAAATATCTACATAAATATGACCTAAAAAAAATTTGTATCAAAAGGGATCACCCAAAAAATGCAAACATGATACAAGTCTAATTAAAAAAAATTCTGTTTATAACTACTTTTTAAAAAATGTTTACAACAATGAAATCATGCACAAACTGCAAGCAAATGGATATAATGTTTACCTTCAAAACTTAAATTAAAACACAAAATGGTAACATAACAGCAGTTTTAAAAGATAAGCCTTTAATTGTTTAAATCAATGTACACACATGCATTCATTATAATCACACAGCTGCTGTGTGTGTTGAACAAATGTAAAAGCCTCTCTGTTAACCATGCAGATGTCAACTTAAGAATGGTAGTGTCACAAAACGCAGGACTTACCACGTCAAGAGCCGCCTGTGAGAGGCTCTCTCCCTCCAGGGAGGTGCCACTCTCAGTAGTGGCAGCTCCATCCATGATGTCCACCGCATGCTTCTCTGTATATTGCTGGTACCAAACGCTGCTGTCCTCCAGTGTATGGGCGCTGCCATCTTGGATCTGTGCACATGATCTACAGCAGACAACCAGGAACAAGCCAGGAGAAGCACATGACCTGTTTGTCCAATCCTGGTCAGGGACGCTCTATTTAAACCCAGAGCACTGAGTCCTCAGGGCCAGAACAACTTGTTCACTCAGGGTGCCTGGTTCCTGTCTTGCTTCTTGTGAGAATTCTGATTTCAGGCTTCAGCTTGCAGCCTGCTGCTTAGCTGCAGCAATCAGCCCGATTACCCTTGCTAGCAGAGAACAGACTGCAGTATATTGTTCCAGCTTCAAGACCTCTGTTATTGCAGACTGTTAATCCTGTTCAATAGACTGCAGAGTATTTCTCCAGCTTCAAGATCTCTGCTGTCTGCAGACTCTCTATCCTGTTCAACAGCCTGCAGAATATTGCTGCAACTTCAAGACCTCTGCTGTTGTAGACTGTCTATCCTATTCAACAGACTGCAGAGTATTGCTCCATTTTCAATGCCTTTGCTGTTGCAGACTGTCTATCTTGTTCAACAGCCTGCAGAGTACTGCTCCAGCTTTAAGACCTCTGCTGTTGTAGACTGTCTATCCTGTTCAGCAGACTACAGAGTATTGCTCCTGCCTCAAGACCTCAGCTGTCTGCAGACTGTCAATCCTGTCCCAGTTCTAGTCACCTGGTCCAGGCCAAGTCAAGTCTTGCTCCAGTTCCACTCCTGGCCCAGTCCAGGTTCAGTCAAGTCTTGCCCCAGATCCATTCCTAGCCCAGTCCAGGTTCAGTCAAGTCTTGCTCCATTTCCAGTCCTGGTCCAGTCCACATCAAGTCTTGCTCCAGTTCCAGTCTTGGTCCAGTCCACGTCAAGTCTGCACCAGTTCATATCTATTCCTGGTCAAGCCACGTAAAGCCTGAATCCCTTTGCCCAATGACTCATGAGCAAATCCTATATTAAGGCTCCAAGCTTCCGCTACCTCACTGAATCACCACTATCACGTCCTCAGGAACCTCGTCCTCGAGTGGATACCCGCCCAAGTCAGTCCGTGATAGGTAAGGGGCATTCTTATCTTTTTCCCTGCCTATCTTCCTCTACGCAAGCCCTTCTTAACTGTGAATCATTCTTAAGTGTCGAGGACCACCCATACTGCACATTAGAAATCCGAATGCTGCTCATTTCCATTAAGGGCCATGCCCCTCTAGAAACGCATATGCAAGTCTGGCCGTTTTCATGTATGAATCATTCTTCAGTAAGAGTTGTGATTGGCTAGAGGAGGGTGGCATTTTTAGAAGGAAGAGGTGTAATAGGACACGAGGGCATGGATATAAACTGGAGGGTGGTATATTCACAGGAAATGTGTGGAAAAATGACTTCACTGAAAGGGTGATAGATAAGTGGAATAGCCTCCCATCTGAGGTGGTTGAGGCTAACACAGTAGAACAGTGTAAACATGCTTGGGATAAATATAAGGAGATCCGAAATCTCAAACTAAATTAAGGGTAAATAGGGACTAGGGTCAGTATAGTTTTAAATAA
Source organism: Limnodynastes dumerilii (assembly GCA_011038615.1). NCBI lineage: Eukaryota > Metazoa > Chordata > Amphibia > Anura > Limnodynastidae > Limnodynastes > Limnodynastes dumerilii. The sequence goes on along the minus strand of WWET01001072.1, from coordinate 15,155 downwards.
ACAACTGGCCAGACTGGATGGGCCATGTGGCTCTTATGTTTCTATGTTAACCGTTCTTATCTGTGAATCATTCTTATATGGTTTCAGTGCGTAGTTTTGAGTTCTGGGCATACTCAGTTTAACTGTTCTTAACTATACGCACTTAAATCCTGTTCTTTCTTATCTGTGAATCAGGCCCTATGTGACTAAATTATTCCTCCACTAGGAGTGGGAAGCCATAACAGACTGAAGTATGATGTGTGTTGTTTTTATTTACTCAATCACCAGTTATTGGGAAATGTTGCCATATACATAAGAAAATTACATTATCTTCAGTCTTTATTTTCTGTAAACTCGTTCGGGCAAAATCACGATATCGGTTAAACTGGAAAATTCTAAGGGCTATATTCAGTAATCTTCTCAAAAGGAAAAAGTGAAGATGTTGCCCACAGCAACCAGATTCTAGCTGACATTTTCTAGTATGTTATAGGAAAGTGAGAGCTAAAATCTGATTGGTTGCTATGGGAACATCTCCATTTTTTCCTTTAAAACAGTTTAGTTAATCTAGCCCTAAATTTCTGTCAAATCAGTGTTATCTGTAAGGATGTATACATTCTGTAGAAGCGCAAGGGAGACCACTCCCCTCCCTTGCATGGACTTCGTCTCAGGTACCCTATCTCAAGATCTCACAGATTTTCACTTAAAATGGGGATGGAGAATTCCGGTGGGCGGCACATATGGAATGGCAGCATTTTAGAGCAGTTCCGTCCCGTCGCTAGAACTAAAAGACAATTAATTAGCGCTTAAACTACAAATTGCCAAAAGCCATAACACAATCAGCCGTCGGTGGGAAGGTGAAGTGCACGCCTTAGCACATTTTTGGCTTGAATCAGCGACGGGATAAACGGTAATCCCCGGAGTCTGGCCCGCGGTTCGTCCTACCACGTGGAGGAGTCTGATGAGAGTGTCTGGCAGCCGGGACAGAAAGGAGGGGAAAGTAGGAAAACGGTGACTGCCACGAAGCTGCAGGGGTACCGGTGAGTGGAGGTGCCTGGTAGTCACAGAGAGCAGCTTGGAGGCCCAAAAATGGACTTTGTCCCCCTGCACGAGCTAGTTACGTAGACAGCCGTGGACCAGCTGACAACGGGAGCTGGAACTACTAAAATTAAAACAACTGCAGTTGGACATCTAGAACAGCGGTAGTAAGCTGATTGATATAGCGGCTGGCTAAAGCAACCTTTGGGGAGAGACTTTTATGACTACTGGCAGCAGGGAGCCAAACGCAGGAAGAACTGCAATTTTAGAAAGAGGACCTAGCAGGAAATGGAGTAAAGGTGTGGTTAGTGATTACACGGCAGCTAAGTGTGGTACTGTTCTCTCCAGCAATGAGATAGCCTGCACCAGAAGGAGTTTGAATTAATCTACCCCCTTGTGAGCTGCTGAATGAATAGAGGGGAAATAAACTATAGCTCATTTATCTATGTGGTGATAATCATAATAAGTCTGGAAAAGCCATATACAGATTTGAATTCCAGTTGCAATTGAAAGATCCCTTTTAGGTTCAGGTAAAACTGAACTGCTATCTTTACTTCTCCAGAACTGGAATCAACAAAGAGCAGACATGAGAAACTACTGACAGATCATATTGATACTACCACAAAGTCTATAACTGATAACCTCAGTTACTTGGACACCAAGCTCTATATAATCTGGATCAGGGTGGGAGAGAGAGTAACCAAGCAACATCACAGCTATAGCAACATAGAGACATTGATAGTTTGTGGAAAAAGACAGATTTCCTGCTTCAGAGTGCCTGAACTAATTTGACCACAAGAGTTTCCAGAGAAAGAGATAGGAGAGGACAGATCGTTTGGAACATAGAACCACGTCTAAAAGAGGAAAGCCACTTACAGGTTACTTACTACGCGAAGCACTCTCAAGGATTGGAGCTACAAGATTTATTGTGGTTTAATGGACTTTTCTTATATTTGTTAGTTACCTAGGTCTTAATATAGCAAATATTGTGTAGAGCATCAAAATAACTGCTATGAGGTTAACTTTGAAAACATTATACATATACTTTGTTTTCCTTCTGAGTTTCAAAAGTAGAAGTTAGTACTAAGATGTGACCTTTAATGTCTTAAACTGGATACCATACTAGGGATACCGTAGGACATTTTCCAAGGTTCTTCCTCCAATCCAAAAAGTGTTTAGAGAATATTCCTAAAGTACTGCTTAAAATTGCAATAGACAGGGTGAAAACTCTCAGGGTCATAGACCTATAATCTTAAATTAGAATTATAAAAAAAAACACACAAAAAAACAAAACCTTAAATATAACAAATTCACTTGATTACTGCCTTTGGGGTATGCACAAGTTCTTGGAGACTATGCCTCCAAAGAGCTCACAAAACCAAACCTCCACAAAATCTTCCAAACAAAGACAGAGTACTAGCAAAATGGCCCCAG
>WWET01001072.1:1886-12672 GCA_011038615.1 Limnodynastes dumerilii | reverse complement strand
CCCCCCCCCCCACTGAGCTGAGAATGTTGATAAAGATAATGTACCACAGAACTGGGAATGGATATCGGGTCCCACCCTGTCCAAATAGAAAGGGCGCACAGGTTGGGGCCTGATAATCAAAGACAAAGCTCCAGGTCCAGACCAGTGATCGCAACATTTTTACATTTTCTAATTAAAGAAATGATCCTCGCGTTATACCGAAAAGCCCCTAGTCTGCAAGTAGATGGGGAACGTATACTAATTTTTCTGGATTTTTCTTTCCTACTCTCAAAAAACAGAAAGAATTCTCGTACATATGCAAAACATTAACCAAAAGAGAAAATATGCGCTTTTATATCCAGCAAAACTTCGCATTTTGGCTGAAGGGCAGCCATATTACTTCTCTGACCCGGAGGAGGCACGAAAGTTTGTAAAGAATTTACTGGTATTCCCTAATAGACCAATGAATGAATAAGATATTGGGGTAGATCCAGAACTACGTGTGCCGTACGTTTATTCGCGGAGCGTATTTTCGTGCACGTAAGTTTGCTACACTCCCCTCGGCACACCCCTTGCACGGACGTATTTTGTCAAGATACGCTTCCCAAACCCTACCTTAACTTTTTCAAACGTAACCGCTGTCATACGCACGCGTACGTATGGGCTGAACGAATTTACGCAGCTAAGCACGCCCATACTGTACACTTTAAATACCACCCCCCGCCTACTTCACGTATTTCAGACGTATTTTCGAGTAACGGAAATTTGGCACGCCCACACGTAAGTATTTACGTGACATATACGTGAATGAGCCATATGTTCACAATTACGCTACGTGAATGTGCTTATTTTCTATGGTGCGCATGCGCAGTACGTTCTAAACAGCGATTTTACATCTCCGTCACGCGTAAATTCGCTTCAAAGCGTTGTTCTGGATCAGGCCCATTGTTCCTTAAAATATTTAAAAGCAAAATGTAAATCACTTTGCCATATTTCTAGATAAGGCATCCAGTTTATTTACTGGATTTGAAATATTCATGTTTAATTGTTTCTTATTAAGATTTGTTAACTTAATTAGTAACTGTAGTTTGTTAAGTAAGATCCAATCTTCTGAAAAGTTGGTGATGGAACTAAAAATGTTTGGTTTAGGAAAAAGTCTGGAAAAAGGAGAAGTCACGTTGATTTTTGCAACTTTATTGATGTCCACAGAATCTGTTTACCTATTGTAAATGTTTGTGGTATGATCCACTCTTCTAACCTTTTGTTTAATTTAAATAAGGCACTGTTCCATAAGTCGGGATCATGGCATCGCATTTTCCGTCAGAACACTCCAGAAGATTGGGTAGGATGACCATGCCTTCACAAACTCACCAATTAAATCTACCACACACCAAATCACAGTTCAAGGTGGTCTCCTGGAACATGGGGGGCCTTATTGCACCTGTCAAACACAAAAAAGTAGTCACCCATCTGAAATGTTTTAGACCAGATATTGTATTCTTATAGAAGACTCACTGAGAAGAGGGGGATACATCATGTTTAAGGGCCTCATGGATTAGGGAGTGTATATCAGCCAAATTTCATAGTAAAACACGAGGAGTCACAATATTGGTGGGATCCAGCATTCAATATATATTGGGGGAAACCATATTAGACCCTAATGGATGGTACATCATACTGGATATAACTATTAATCACACCCCGTACACTTTGGTAAATATACACGCACCTAATACAGGCAGACTTGACTAGAGAATAAAGACTAGACTGATGCAATGTAATAATGCTATTTTATAATTGGTGGAGACTTGAATGCAACTGACGAACCGACGCTTGATAGTTCCCCCACCATGACTTCACAAATCTGCAGAGATAGACAGAATGTTCCTTCCTTTAAGATGGGTTTACAATTAACTGACCTGTGGAGATTGGTACATCCTACTGACCGATCATACACGTTCTGCTCGGGGGTTCACAGAACACTATCTAGGATAGACTATTTATTGATTTCTGACACTTTAATCTTTCAGATACACTCAGCCACTCTACATGACATTCTGGTCTCCGACCATGCGCCCTTATTGATGGAAGTGAATCCGCCAGACCCACAAAAGACATTACGCCAATGGTGCTTCCCAGACTACTTGATAGGCAATACCTTAATTACAAATGGGAAGACTTTGTCAATATCGACAATATGGTCCTTTTCTGGAACATCTCTAAGACAGTGATGAGAAGACACATAATGGGATATGTGGCGAACAAAAGAAAGACGGAAAAGGCTCTTGGGGAGAGCTTACGTAGAATAATGACAGACTCCTTTGAAGTATATATTGATACACCAATGGAAAACAACTACCGAGCATACATACAGACATGCCAAGCACTAGACCAATATCTCACAACACAGGCTCAAAGGAGCTGTGATTATATAACCCAAAAATACTATAGGTGGGGCAATAAAGCGGGACATCTGTTGGCTTCTATGTCCAAACCACGCAGACTGAAAGCTAATACGCTTCCCCTTCTCCTCCGCTCACACCAGCTCACACTTTCTTCCCCCTCCTTATGTCTTCTGTAAGTTCCCTCCCACTTAGTGTGTTAGCTCACATGAGCAGGGCCCTCCATCCTAGTTTTGTTCCTTCCTCCACCGCTCCCCCCTCACTTCGTACCCTCTTGTCCCCCTCTGCTACCTTTTTACCCCGTCCCCACCTAGTGGCTCCCTCTCATCCTCTCACTGCCTTCTATCCCCTGCCCCCTGATCTTCCAAGCTTTACACCTCGCATTTTGCCTTGCGTTCTGTGCTTGCTACACTTATTGTAATTTTGTGATATCTTTATATTCATATTGTATTTAGTATGTACTATGATGTCCCTGTATGCCTGTTCTGTATTTTGTTGTATTTTGTACGGCGCTGCGGACACCTTGTGGCGCCTTATAAATAAACGATAATAATAATAATAATAATATGGGGCCATACGAGATCAGAAGACATTGTAGCCCAATTCCACAATTATTATACTGAATTATATAAGGACCATCCTATAGACACTAATCGACAGGAGAGTTTATTGGGTGAGGCTAAGTTACCAAAATTAACAGAGGAACAAAGAGAAGCATTAGGCAATATTACACAGGAAGAAATAACTACAGTAATTAAAAGTTTATCTTTACATAAGGCCCCAGGACCTGATGGGTTTTTGGCAGGATATTTCAAACACCTTAGTTCCAAAATAGTTCCACATTTGCAAGATCTTTGTAAAAATTATTTAACTTATGGACTAGCGGAGAGGTAATTTAATGAAGCCACACCAAACCGGGAAGAGACCCTCAATTAGTCTCAACATATAGGCCGATTTCTTTACTAAATACAGACTTTAAATTATTAACAAAAATACTAGCTAACAGACTGCAGAGCATTTTACCGAACCTTCTTACTCCTCACCAATTAGGCTTTGTGGCTGGCCGTCAGTCAATTAAGGGTATCAGGACTGCTGTGGCAGCAGTAGTGCAGGCACATCAAAATAAAACATCCAACAGTATCCTGGTAAGTTTAGACACAACCAAAGCCTTTGACATGGTTTTATGGCCACACTTGTTCAAAGTATTACAACGATATACTCCTATATATATATATATCTAACCCGGCACAATCCCTCACTAAAATTCTTGAACAACTACAACAATTTGGTAACATAACTGGGTATATGATAAATATGGAAAAATCTATTGCATTACATTTATCACCTAATATAAAGACTCCCCGGTGAGCTGAGGGTCTCTCACTGAGTTGGGCAGATAAACAAATTAAATATCTGGGAATTCCATTATTACACAACACTGAATTTCAAAGAGGCATGGCATCCTACCCTTTCAATATATGGAGGGTTGGGGGAGTGCGATGTATTGAACAACTATTGGATAAATCAGCCAAACGGCTCCTAGCATTCGAAGAAGCTGTAGCTAAATTTGAAGTAATAAGATCCTATCCAATGGCATTTCTTCAGGTGTGTCACTATATCAAGGAGGTAATTAGAGAATTCAGAACTGAGGACTGGGGAAATCTGCTAGATATGATCTTGTCTCTTCCTGTGCCCAAGAAAATAGCCCTCTTGACTCATTACACTTTTTTGAGAGATATCATTGATTACGAAGATATGAGCTTGGGGTTGGTGCATTGGAGAGATAAGATTCCGTCAATGACCATCGAGCGTGTGTTGCAGGCCTTCACTACTTCTTGTAAACTATTGTCAGACAACACTTACATTGAGCTCTTCCTTAATGTCTTTCATTATTCTTACCTGTCACCCTTAAAAAGATACCAAATGGGGCTTTCACCTAGACATCATTGCATAAGATGTAACACTGCAGAAGCAGATTTATAGCACTGCTTATGGGTATGCCCAATAATTAGAAGGTTTTGGCTTTTAATAAACAGATATGCAACTAATAATTTGGTAAGTTATGTTCCTTTTGATCCTCAATGGACAGTGTTGGGAGTGATGCCTGAGAGGCAGCAGATATGGTCGGGAAGGAGAAAATTAATGATGTCATTAATGATGTTCTGCAAGTATGGTTAAGCCCCTTAGCTCCGTCCTTCTGATTGTTTAAAAGTAAACTGCATCATATATTTAAGATGGACTGGCTTGAAGCTTCATTAGACAAAGAACATTGGACAGCTATTGGGAAAGCTATATTGACACATTAGAACCCCTGGTCAAATGACAATTATATAATACATTTCATTACACTACCTGGTATTTGCTACGGGAAGTGGAGAATAATCACACAATATGTTTGTAGTGGAATTTTTTGTTTTTCTTGTGAAGAAAACCAATAAAAACCATAGAGGGTAATAGGGGAAGAGAGTGGAGATAAACCAAATGATAATGTGGACTTATATTATGCATCTTAGAACTGGAATTTAATAAATATTATTGTGCAATATGTATACATTGAGTGATAATGCTAACTCAATTTCTGTATCTGCATCTAAGAGATGGAATGTAAAATGTTATTTTATTCAACGTGTACTAAATAAAGATTAAAAAAAAATGGGGATGGATTTGAAGTCAAGCAACATCCCTCTCCCCTATTTATACGCTCTCATCTGCCCCACCAATGGAAACGGGTTGCATGCACCGCTGCAAACCCACATTTTATACATACACACTGCTGACAGCTAATATTGGCTGTGTGTATTGTAGAATATACCCCCATTACAAAAATCCCACCACAGACCCGATGCTAAACCTTATGGTTCCTGACACTCTGACGACCAGACAGGTTAGTGCAGGGGAAGGTTTGTAGTTTAGTAGGGTACTTTTAGGGGATTGGATGGATGGGAGAAGGGGAGTCTTAGGAGTAGGCTGTAGAAGTAGGGATGAATCGAAGAAGGGGAGATTTAGAGTTAGGCTGCGAGGAAGGAAGGGTTATGGCAGGGGTGGCCAAGCTCGGGCCTCGTGAGCTACCAACGGTCCATGTCTTCCAGGTCTCCTTGTTGGTGTGTTCATTACTAACTGACACATTAAAAAAAATCTACAGTTGGTAGTGATTATCTCACCTCTGACTCTCTGAGGAGACCTGGAAAACATGAACCGTTGGTAGCTCACGAGGCCCGAGCTTGGCCACCCCTGGGTTATGGTAATGGAAGGGGAGGGTTAGGGTAATAGTTGAGGAAATAGAGAGTGGTGCTTTCCTGTCTGAGGCATAATAGGAAGATTCTCAGGAGCTCTGTCTTCGAAAATGTGGTTTCTCAGCGACAACCCACACCAGGTGGAAACCCATCAGAAGTACAAATGTTAAACAAGCATGCAAATTAACCTTCTTAAAATACAAAGTAAATAATAATTAAGATTATTTTGTAACTTTTTGTACTTAACCAAGACCATATTTTCAGTTCTAATACAGTTTTCCTATAAACTTGAATTGCTGGTCAATTAGAATAACAACATATGTTAATTACATTAATAGTGGCACATGTTTGTATTTTGTGATTGTTTAATACTGGAGACAATTTAAGCCTGGCTTTGATACATTTATCGTGAGTATAAGGAATGTTATTTCATGACATCTGTACTCTAATCCATAGTAATTAGTGTTAGTTTGCAAATTGCTTAAAAAAGTGGTTGCAGCAAGAGGAAACAGTAGTTTTAAATTGCTTAACAGACACTAATAAGGAAAGAATGTTTCTTTATGTGTTTTGAAATGCATATAACAAATATACCGCACAAAGGTTACAAGAAGGAAGTAGAAACATTGTTTTATGGGGTTTGTGTTTCTGGCACATAATGTTATTGTTCTGCAGTCAGTATTACAAAAATAAAATGCTGCATTATTGGAGGTCTTTTACCAAGGGCAAAACAACTGCTGTCTTATTTGGGTAACTGGGCTTGATTTTGCAGCTGGATTCATAGATGAATAGGTCAGAAGGTCATCACATCCCAATACCCTAATGCCCTAATGGTATAATCTTCTTCCTTTTCTTTTCACTGGGACCAACCTGCTTGTGTATGACAAAAATCTGTCCTAGGTGAGCATGTGACTAACTGATCATAGCCTCAGAGGGGTGTGGGTCCCCGCTAAGGGCCTTATTCACTAAGGGCGATTTTTTCTATTGATTTGTAATCACGGGGCATCGCGGGGCATCGCGGCCCATCGCCACGATTTCCCCGCGATTTTATTTTTTTTTTGTCCAACTTCACTAACCTGCGATTTTTTTCAAACACAGGCGATGTGCCGCGATGCTTTTAGGGCTTAATCGCGGTGATTTTAATACAAAAATCACAGCGATTAGCCCTTTAACTAATCGCGGCATATCGCGTGTATGAAAAAAATCCTAACTTCTGCATGGCTGCAATGTGTAGCCAAGCTGTAGTCACTGAATTACAAGGATCAGCAAAGGTGATCCTTGTAATTCTTTGTTTACAGCATGGCTACACTTGTAGCCATGCAGAACTGCGTGTCCAGTGTGTCATGGGATTTTAGCAAAATCGCGTTTAGTGAATGAGGCCCTAAGAACGGCCCTATTTCACCAGCTTATCCCTCGATGAGGCATAACAATCAATCCACGGAGCACCGAACACGGTGCTTTGAAAGGTAAGGCTAAAAACTACCCCAACCCTTCCCTAATTCTAACCCTCCCTTCTCCACAGTCTGACCCTAACCCCCCCCTTCTCCCTAGCCTGACCTTAAGACCCCCCTCCACTTTCGGCTGTCTCTATTTCTGAAAGGAGCCTTCGTTGCGGGGACTGCAACTGCCCTCGGAGGCACATCCTTTGTTGTATCCACATACACATTAATGGGTTTGCAATGAGCATAGTATTCTCCCTGCAAAATTTATTTAACTCCCCCTAAAATTCAACATGGTGTTGACCGGGTTGTAACTTTCCATCATCCCTTTAGCAGTAAAGCAACGGAAGGAAATATAGGATCAAGACAAGAAATGTGCATTGACAAGTCTAGGAGGAGTGATATGTAATAAATGTATGTTCACATGAAAGACATTGCTTGTCATGCTAATGTTTTCCTTTTACAGGGTCGTGTTACATTAGCAGTGGTGACATGGTGCTGTGGTAACTTGTCAACACTCTCTATTTGTATGGTATGCAGAAGTGAAATCATCCATAACTAGGAACACATGCAGGCTATAGTTAAAGTGTGAGTCTATGTGTGTAACACCAGTGTACCGTGCGCTCTCAGCCTAGACTACATGTAAACACTCATGGATATAAAAAGATGGCATGAAGATAAATTTTAATAGTTTGCATAACTACAGAAAGTGCTAAATATTCATTCATTTAGCTAAATATTAATTCATTTACTTTTAAGAAGTGTCTGTTTCACCTGGTAATCTTTGCAAAATAAATATACTTTGAGCTTACCCGTCACCAGATCATCCATTAGGCAACCTAGGCTGTACTTGTCAACTTTATATTTCTTCTTTCTGTGAGATCCCAGAGGGAAGAAGGAGCAGGAGTGTGATGGCAGATTGGAATCCTAATGTGCACCTAAAAAAATTCTTCAAGTAACAAGTGAGCGGAATCAAATATAGGCCAACACAAAGGTAAGCAGCATCAGCATGATGTTATATCTGATGTTCTACCAGAGTATCTGCAACGGAATAAAGAGCCTTAATGAGGGCAAGACAAAAGTCCAATGTAGGTGGACTTATGTATAGCCAATTAAATAGAACAAGCCTGGCCAACCTGTGGCTCTCCAGATGTTCTGAATCTTCGAGTCCCAGCATGCTTTGTCATGTTTCGACTATGCCTAAGCAGTTAAAGCATGCTGGGACTTATAGTTTTTCAACACCCGGAGAGCCACAGGTTGGCCAGGCCTGAAATAGAAGTAAAAGGGTTATGACCCAGAACTACAATCAAATACAAAATTTACTTTCATTTTACCAACATTGGAAAAACCCAATAAAAAATAAAATATAGGCTGCAGGGCATGGAGGGTTAGGCTGCAAAAGGGGAAGGTTAGGAATAAGCTGAGGGTAAGGGAAGGTTAGGGTTAGAGAAGGGTTCTTTCGAAATGAAGACCATCGTACTGGCAAACCACACTCATAAATTCATACTCAAGTGAATCTGTAGAAGACGAAAGACTAGACAAAATAGTTATTAAAATATATTATCTCAGGATCTATTGAAATATAAGTAGAACATTAATGGCCTAACCCCGCGCTGCCCTTCTGGTAAACAGATCATAGAGGCTTTATGACGGAGCATGAAGTCAGAGTCATGGTGCTGGACAATATTAGAAATCTCTGTGACCCGGGAGTGGGAAATTCAGGAAGCTAGGCCAGCCACTGGGTTTGGCCTCTCTACAATAAATGTCACCCCTAGGCATCATTTACCTCATTGGATTCCACCACAGTAAGTAATAGATTAACACAGACCAGGTCAACCTGTGACCCTCCTGGTGAAATGACAAGAAATTACAAGCTTAACTTGCTTAGACTTATAGTTTTACAACAACTTATTAGCCACTGATTGGACAGGACTGGTTTAATGTAAGGTCTGTTATGGCAGGACCAACAGTCTGATGACTACATGAATTACTATGTACCATTTATCAATAATCACAAATCCCTCAATGATTCCATTACCGCTGTCACAATAAGTAAGGCAAATTCTTTACTGCTGCTCAGAGCTTCAAGTTACTGGCATGTGATTTTCTGTGGTGAATATTTCTACTGAAATACTTTTCTGCAGTAGAGATAAGGGAAACTAGTTCACATAAATGTGGATTTCATATTGCTACTGCTGGTTTACCACACGGTCTAATGAAATGCTGCACAGGCATTAGACACTGGTCACATTTTAATATTTAATTTGCAAACTGTACTAGTTCCTTCTGATAAAAATCATTGGGCATGTCTGGGATAGCAGCTGACAGGGGGCGCTGTTTCAGAGTAGCTGTTTTGGAGACTTGGGGACCTCTGCCGGGGGTGAGCTCTCAATTTAAAAATACATGATATATGACCCAAAGTTAAGACTCTGATGGGACCAAAACAGAGAAGCCTTGTAAGTGGCTGGTAGCTTATTATATATTTGCAAATATATGTAACAAATTCTTTATTTTTTAAAGATAGAAAGTTATGGTTCGTTGCTGGTTAATTGCACGAGTGCTGGGGTGTCTTTTTTGTACTTGAGTAAATTCCTCATGCCTTGCAGCTCCTGCTCTATATTTACTTATAAATTTTATTGATAAACCTCCATTTTGTGTGTGTGTATATATATATATATATATATATATATATATACACACTAATGAAGCTTCAATAAATGTAAAAACTAAAAAAGTTATTTTATATGACTTTTTGTATTACATGTCATGTTTTTGCTTTCTGTAATGTTAATGTTAATGGCATTTGGAGGTACAAATGGAAAAACTATCAAAAACATGACATAATTTTTTTCATTCTGCATAAGGTCAGACTGATTCCCCAGACAAGTCGTCTTCTGTCATTTTTTTTTTTTTAGAAGCAAGTAATTATAAAAGCGAGGTCACTTCTAGCACCACTAAGTGTAAGTACAGAAAACAAGAGATCAATAACTGAAAACAGCCTTGAAGGAGGTAAAGTGTCGGTTAACCACAAAACAACAAAGACATCAGAAATAGAAACAGTCCGAGCTGTCATTACTCTTCCAGGAAGTTGAGAAATAAAGTACGTGCACCAAAATCAAAGCGTAAACAAGGGACTGCAGACAAAATTGATTCATAGTTCTTAGTAGCCAAGATCACCAGAAGGGAGTGTTTCTTGTTTCTGACTGCTTGGCTCTGTGGTCCCGTAAATTCTAATGCCCTGATAAACATGGAAATAATTATAGTATAAAGAAAACACATTTCATTTTAAAAAAGGTAATTCAATTTAAAAAAACAAAAACATTTCATGATAAGAATTTGTTATCTTAATTAGCTTAATCTTAATTAATTGATAAACCCACCAGAGTAGAGAATTGTATGTATCCTGAGTCTTTGATGTACATATGTGGTCATAAGTATATCCATCTGTCTATCTATCTATCTATCTATCTATCTATCTATCTATCTATCTATCTATCTATCTATCTATTGTAAGGTTATGTATTACAAAAAACAAATGACCTATATTATTAATAGACACATATGCATGTGAAGATCAACCCCCCTTTGACCTACATTTCTCTTCCTCTATATGGTCAAAAAGGTTTTCAATTACAGATATTTATTCTGGTCTCCAACTCACACCAGGCATGGAAGGGTTAATAGAAGTGGAAGTTTGGGAACCAATCAGGGTAGGCCTGGGGTGGTGGTGTTGGGG
>WWET01001071.1:444203-454453 GCA_011038615.1 Limnodynastes dumerilii | reverse complement strand
TGACCGGGTTGTCATGTGGTTGGCGTTTGTGGTCTGCCCAGACTTTGAAAAAGGGCTGATTGCAGCCCGAAACGCGTTGTCCAGGACCGACAGGGGGATCGTGACGTCATCTCCAGGGACGCTGTGCAGAGAACGGCATTCAGGCGCCCAGTACCCGGGTTGTTTACATCACAGTGCCGCTGTCTTCTCTGATCCTTCCATCTCTCCCCTGGTATGACTTTCTGGTCCCATTTTTAACTATTTTGTTCAGTGGAATGTATATTAATAAAATGTTTTCTTTTTATTCCATATGCACATGAGTTATTGGCTGTGGCTGGTGGTCAGGTATTGTGACAGCATATGCTGTATGGACAATTTTTAGCTTTCATTTACTGTATGGACTCGCTTATTGGAACTGTTTGAATTTTCCCATTTGATACATAAGTTCAGGTTTCTTCAATACTTGCGCTGAACTTATTAACGGACTATTTCCAGTGGTATTAACTTGGTATGTTACAACAACATCTGGGTATCTTTACTGTGATTTTACCACGTATTACTATCATTATATTTTAGTATTTATTTTTATTGTTGCACATTTAGTCAGAATTTTCACTATTTATTTGGACATTTTACTATCTGTTTGAGCACTCCCCTGCCGTTGTGAGAATCACTCAGCGCCCCATATCGGATATCACACCATTTTATGTAACTATTTTCCTTGTTGGGGGTATCTAGAGACACCTCCTGAGATCCGATTGCGGCTTTTTAGCAGAGTGAATATTTGCGCTTGAGTTTCCAATTTAATCCCCATTTTTATTACGATTATTTTGAAGTTTCGCTGAGTTCTACCTCTTGGTCTATGCAGTTGTTTTTTGTCCATGCATTGATTTTTCTACTATGACTCTACGTTTGTTTTGTCATCCTTATTTAAATAATATTTTGATATCTTTTGCAATTTGGAGTGCTGGCTAGTGTTTACTCTATGACACTCATTGTTATATATGCTTCTCAGCCACGGAACCCTATGTCATTTTGTCCTTTGTAAAGTGGTGCTTGCTACAGTTCTGTACTGTTAATCGATAAATATTGAAAAATGTAGAGATGATATATGAATAAATGCATTGGTGAATTATAAACAAGTATATATATAATATATATACACACACATTTGTGAGTGTGTGAGTGTATACACATACACACACATACACACACATCATTTTTATCAGCTGACTACTTGTTTAATCAAGCTGTCAGTTCTATAAAGCTCTCCATATTACTGGATGTGTTAACAAGTGCAGCAAGCACTATAACGTCTCCCCTCATCCCATCTGCAGAATTGTCAACATAAGCGCAGCATGTGGTCTATTAACAGCTGTAGAATTAGTAAGTGGTAGCAGTGAAGTAATTTGCTGCATCTATATATAGTTAAACCACTAACCTCAAATAAACAATGTAGAGTGTATTTTATCATATAATTTTGTAAAGAAAATTGTACTCCCCTTCCTATGGGTTACAGTCTAATTCCATACTGCTGTATATGGTTATTTGGCCATGTGGTCATGAGGCTACAGAGAAACACTGATCACTACAGTCACTGACAGCTTACATCTGTTTTGTGGCATTATATACAGCATCTACATGTAATAAGTAAATGGCCATGTAATGACATTAAAATAAGGGATGCTGCTTATGAGACCAGATTCAGTAGGTGCCTGTTGGAAAAAAAACATATTAACCCTATATATTTTTGGGTTATATATAGATAGATAGATAGATAGATAGATAGATAGATAGATAGATAGATATACTGGATTGTAATAACTGAATAAAAATATTTAATAATATAAAAATAGACGCTTGTCTACTTTTCCATAATCTAGTTTCTAAAACACTCCAGATGTTAAGGTGCCAAGCACCATCTGTCAAGTGTTTAATAATAAATGTCACTGTCTGAAGTCTGTCTTCTGTTTACCTTATATTAAACTTCAAATCTATTTCAAAAGATGCTGGACAAGTCACTGCAAGCTTTGGCTGTGTGCATAAATATCAAAAAATTATCATGAAACCAAGTAAGTCAAAAAGAGTATTAAAGATGCTATATAATGGAAAATGTTGCAATTCTCTGATATTTTGTATGTATAATTGTGAGATATCAAAAAAGGGAGTGAAATATAAAATGCATATTGTTGAAGGTATTATTTATCTTTTTTTTTTTATCAGCTTACAATTGCTGGACTGAATTCACATATTCGTTTTTGCGCAGAGTTCTGTGCGTATTTTTAGGATCGGAGTAACTCCGCAACTGAAAATGGGTGAGGGAAGGCATTTAAATGACCATTTGTGGGTGCGGTTAGTTACATGAGCATGTACGTAAGTATTATACGCACGTAAATGCACACGTAGAGATAAGGATTGCCCTATAGAGGCGGAAGTCAACAAAAACCCGTCCGTGTGAGGGTGTCATGGGTGTTGGCTTGCAACGTACGTGCGTATAATTGCGTACCTTTAACTAACGGATCTGTGAATACCAGTTGAGATTGAAAATTGAAAAAAAAAATGTAAAATGTGCAAAAAAAGTTAAATTTTGGAAAAGGGGCATGGCTTCACGGGTGACACGAAAGGGGCGTGGCCTAGCGGCCATGTGGGGTAGACTGTCATGGAGGATGTTGATCCTGGCCTGTGCTGCAATAGGAAGGCAGGTGAGGATAATAAATGTGTCACAACATATTCAACAGTGCTTATGCACTGAAATAAGCTCTGGTCCATTGTGTAATGTGCTCTACTAATGCATTGTATACTGCTATTGCTATTAGATCTGTTCCTGCAATAATGTGTAAAAGAAGTAAATTACAAATTACTTAAAAATATCAAAAACAGGACTTGTTACAGACAATAACAACGCAATTCTTTAATGTAGATTTATTTTATTTTTATGATTTTTAAATCTACGTGATAAACTTCCTGCTTTCACAAAGAACGTTAACGGACATCTTAGATATTTTGGCAGTCAGATAGAATGACCATGTTATCAGTATTATCATTTTACATATGTTTTTTTTAACATCATACTAATTAGCTCTTTACATTTTTAAACAGTACTTCAGACTCTGCCGCATTACAGTCTAATTCCCTAACACACACACTCACAGTGGGGGTGGGGCGGGAGCAGAGCTTGAATAGGGCGGAGCTTATTTGTCACATTTTCGGGCTCCAAAATGTTGGGAGATATGCTAATATACAGCACATGTATTACACATATTGGAAATCCCCCTTTCAAAATCCTGCGTTTGCCACTGAATACGGCCCGCTGTCTGTATTCCCTTTTTAAAATTCATATCTTAACGGGAGGCTAGATCTAGACTTATGAGCAGGGGGGATCTGATACCAGATGCCCGCTGGATCCAGGTTTTCATATGTGCAAGGGGAGACTTATACGGCTATATGACATCAGGAGCTTTGCATAAATCTTCTGTACCATTCTCACTTAAATTGGGGACAAGGCAGAAATCTTGATAGTGTGGAGGGAACTTAGCTCATGCTCACTGCACTATCTACATACTTCCTTCCCTCCTACATAGCAGAAGACCTTACTGCCCCTTCTTATGAAATGGTCACAGGATAGAACTAAAACAGAGGATCCAGATTTCTCCTAGGAATTCAGCACACATTTTTCAGCAGCTATTTTCCAATCCTTGTAAACAGAAAATACCCCTTTTGTGTAAGTGTGGATCCGGTCCAGTATTCTTAAATACTATATTATTCTTATATACATAATACTCATACTCATTTTTCTATCAGACTGAGTCATTACCGCAACTCTAATGTAATCCCATATTGTAAAGCAGACATGTTTGTTCAATATTACAATAACCTCAACCATAATCCCAACCCTAATTCTAAACCTGTGCCGAATTTAGAGGTCTGTACATCAGCCAAATTACACAAGCTGATTGCGGCACTCATCTGATTTTCTGGCAGTGCATATGCATGTGTCAGATGTAACTATATGGATCTCTAGGTGTATTTAAATTTTACAGTGTGGGTGGGTTTTACTGCTTCCGTACGGGTGACTAAAGGCAGGGTTATATCAGTGTAATGGCTGCCATAACTGCACAACAGAGGAGGATGACAGGGGAGTTCTCTTTCCTCTTCCGTGAAGACTGCAAGACTTCCGTACATTCAGAATCCTAATTCCTAACCCTAACTAGGAACAGTTAATGTCTCAGCAGGTAACACAAGGGGCCAGATTACTAAACTGCGGGTTTGTAAAAGTGGAGTTGTTGCCCATAACAACCAATCCGATTTTAGCTGGCGTTATCTAGTATGTAATAGGAAAGTAAGAGCTAGAATCTGATGCCTGTTGCTACAGGCAACATCTCCACTTTTTCAAACCGACAGCTTAGTAAATCTGACCCCAGGAGAGAGAGTGTCTAGCTGTCTAAATTAGAACCTTTGATAGAGAGTAACCATTTTTTTTTTTTTTTTTAGGTTACTACAGTGTATTTCTGTTTTCAGTATAGCTATGCTGAAAACATGTTCCAAAATAGGCATTTCACATTTTCTGTCGGTATATAACACACACAAAAATTGTTACTTTATACAAAGTGACATATAAATTGCTGTATAGCTTATCAAGGAAAGTGACCATATTCATAGTTCTGTTCTTTTAAATATGAATATTCATCTCTTACCACAAACTGTCAAATTTCTTCACCTATTGATCTGATGTCAGATCAATGCGAATGATATTTTACCCATGGGAAAAGGAGCCATCTATTTATAATAATAGTTTCATTACTTTACTAGTGGAGGACAGATAGGTGTTGAAGACTATAGTGTTTTGTGACCTTGTGTCATTAATCTCTGTAGGATCTCCTCATAGCTTTTGATAATATTTTATAGAAGGTGAAACTGATTTGATTTTGTTGTTTCGGGTAAACTCATCATCAGCAAATATACTGTGTTCAAATGCTTGTTCCTTGCCTTGTAGGATTTATTTCTGTGACAGGAGACGATACAATCAGAATATGACATCAAATTCTTTAACATAAGATAAGCCTTTTGTTTTTTATTACATTTTTACTAAAATATTTTTAATACAATTTACAATCTATAAAAAGAAAAAGTAAACAAAAATTTATGGCAATTAACTTAATTAATTCAATAATGAATTCATTAAGTCATTTTTTATGCTATCATATCTATGTTAAAGAAAAACGAAGCAGCAGATTTTTTAAATATGTTAAATTAAAAATAAAAATATTTAAATATTTAAATAAATGAATCAATTGAATGTATAAATAACTTAATATACAGATGAATGTTAAACATTGTTAAGGTTTTGAAAAATGTATTCAGCTTATTTTTGTAATTTTGTTATATCCAATTTATAAGTTAGTTAATGTGATTTTATAGATGTACAAAATGATTAGTTGATTATAATCGGAATTAGTGCTGGTTTTCTCTTTTTACTCTTACAATGTCTTTTGTCTGATCCCTACCAAGCACCTCCGCTATTAGGAGTATCCGTTTTTTGTACCAAGGGGTTCACTTTCGCAAATAAATAACTTAATATACAGATGAATGTTAAACTTTGTTAAGGTTTTGAAAAATGTATTCAGCTTATTTTTTTAATTTTGTTATATCCAATTTATAAATTAGTTAATGTGATTTTATAAATGCACAAAATGATTAGCTTATCTTTAACAATTGTATTATGCTTTCATTTGCCCAAGGTATTGGCCTTATAATCCCTCTACAACTGGGTACATACCTATGCAATTATTGTGCTGATGATACCATTCTAGACCAATTAGACCAATATCACAAAAGTGCTCCCATGATCTTAATTTTTTGTGACAAAGGGCCTAATCCAGCGACACCGGCCAACATCTGCCCGGCGCATGTGCAGATCGGCTTTTCAGCCGATCTTACGCTTACGCCCGCTGTCCTAGCAACGGCGGGCGTAGGTCTGGATCAGGCCCAAAGCGATTGTATTAGGGATTTGGTTTTATGAACATCCTTAAATTCAGTATCACCTAAGTTAAGATGTTGAGGAAATGTGATAGTGTGTAAATTCATATGACCGTCTTAGTGGCAAGTAGGGTTTCCAATGTGTGTAATGCATGCTCGGTATATTAGGGTTCTGGACAACACACGGCGCATACTATGAAATATGGCATTGGACATACTACACATCCAGTGTGCTACAATATCTCATTGGCTGTGTCTCTAAGAGATGCTGACTCATGTGTTTGCTCAATACAGTGAGTGCTCCCTTATATTTTCTTCCATATTGCTTAAAGCAGGTTGTACCATGTGTATGTGGGATATATGGTGAAATTCAGAACTGGCTGGGATATTGATTACTTATGCCTATTGATAAGGCTCTGAATGGTGAGTTTCACCCAACCCACTCCCTAACCCAAAACCTAAGTCTCCCACCCTCAGCCTAACCCTTAGTTCCCCCGCAGCCTAACCCTCATTCCCCCCCACAGCCTAACCCTAAGTTCCTCCTACAGCCTAACCCTAAATCACCCTAAATCTCCCCCCACACTGCCTAACCCTAATTTCCTGGCAGCAGCGCTTCTGAAAGTGAATTAAAAAAATAATTCTGAAAGGGCTCGCAATTGAAACAGGGACAGCCGAAAAACAGCTTTCTGCTGTCCCTAATTCACAATGCGAGCTCTCACAGCAGGAACTCGCAACGTTATGTTCATACAAACATTTATATGAAATTCTTGGAAATATCAGATGAGTTGTTTAGTTTGACAAGCCTTAAAAAAGATTTAGAGTGGGAGGAGAACATTTTTGAGAACATTCCCTATATTAGAGGAGGACACATCTGATTTTCCTGTTTTCCATGCAAATAATAGATTTAGATAAAATTTTGTCCATATTTGTATTTACACAAGTGCCGCACCCACTGGCGTAAATAAGAAGGGGGTTTGAGGGTTCAACCCCCCAATCAACACCAGATCAGTGCAGTATGCCATACCGCCACTTTCTGTGAGTCAGCTCTGAGTAAGAATACAGCTGCTCACAGAATTTTCAGATCCTGTGAGCGGGCTCACAGAGGTGTGTGGAAGCGGGTAGCGGTGCGTAACACTGACTGAGCTGGCTGCGCTGTGATAATAAGACGTCAGACGTCAGCGTGACCTAAGGTCACGTGCGCATCATTAGATTGTAGAGCGTGCGCCACGGAGGAACGAACAAGAAGAGACACAGGAAAGGTAAGTTTTCTATAGTGTTCTTTTATGCAGTTTGGGCATGGGGATTTGGAATGGGGGAGTGGGAAGCCGCACAAGAGAGGGACAATAAGGATGAATGGACACATATAAAAGTGGGGGTAATAAGGCTGGCTGGACACAGGTGGGGCAATAAAGCTGGGTGTTCTCATAAAGAGGGGCTGTTAGACTGGCTGGACACGGAGAGGAGTCAATAAGACTGGGTAAACTGAAGGAGGGGAACAATAGAGCTGAGTGCACACAAATAAAAGTGGGGGCAATAAGGCTGGGTGGATACATGTGGGGCAATAAAGCTGGGTGGTCTCATAAAGAGGGGCTGTTAGATTGGCTGGACACAGAGAGGGGGCAATAAGACTGGGTAAACTGAAGGCGTTGCTGTAGCAACGCCGGGCAACATCTGCCCGGCGCATGCGCAGATCGGCTGAAAAACCGATCTTACGCTTACGCCCACCGTCCTAGCGACGGCGGGCGTACCTCTGGATCAGGCCCAAAGACACAAGGCGACCGAGGCAGACATCCACATGAGTGAGCACAGTGTCCACATTCTGACTGACTGCTAGGGATTCAGATTGGGCTGTAGAAGAAAATGTGTGAGACATTTGCCAGGCCTCAATATTATGAGACACCAATAATACTACTAATACTGTTGGTGATGTTAAGTAGAAACATTTAATTAAACATGAAGTATTCAGTGTAGAAATCATAAAAAGGATCTGCTGGAAACAACAACAGAGTTGTCCTCTCTCAGCTTGGGGTATGGGGTATACATAGTGATGGTAATTTCTCTATACCTGACCCACATGACGTGCACACATTGTGATTACTCATTGCTGACCTGTTTACTTTGCTAAACTCAAGACTCAGCTGGTGCTGAAATTTCCATACCCCCACTTCTAAATTTCCACTTCGAGCACTGCACTAGATAGAATGGGGTTTCCATTGAAAATAAAATTTGCACTAGATAGAATGGGATTTCCATAGTAGGTGCTCAAAAGATCGGTTGGCACAAGGAAAGGTGTCACTGAAACAGGCCAGACAGCAGGCGCCGCGCTGCATCCACCCTCTTAAAGGGCAGTAAACGAGGAAGGCACTCTTCTAGGAATAGTGTGGGTGACGCGGCAAGTAAACAACGCACACATAGCCAATTTATAGCTTACGCTTGGGATAGCGCATTGTTAGAGACATACAGATCGCATCGCGGGTAATATTGTAGTAGCTATAGGTTTAGGTAGCACAGTATAGGTATACATAATAGTACCTAGTAGTTTTACATTTTTGTAAAAAAAACTGATAAAATGGAAAACAGAAAAGAGCAGCAAACATTGGTAATTAGGTATTTTTAAAAAAGAAACAATTGTGTATACTCGTAATTGTCTTGTAATTGTTATTGTTTTAGATTAGTTAGTGGTCTATAGGAGCCTCTAAACCTTCCAAAAAAACAATATGTACATACCTACCTACATAAATAATGCAATTGAATTAGTAATACATGAATTTGAACACTCGTAATAATTAGTAATACATGAACTTGAACACTCGTAATATACATAACTACTATACTTGCCTAATACTGTCTATAACTCATTTTGCATGTTATTATTATACTTACCCATCTTCCTATTTTTTCCACCCAATTCCCCCCCCCATGAAAAAGTTATAGCTACGCCAGTGGCCGCATCTAATGATAGTAGACATGCAAGCATTAAAAATAAACTTTTAAAACTTAAGTAATATTCAACATTTTTTTTTTTGTTTTTACAAATTTAGCAGAAAGCTTGAAACATAACCTTGTCTCAATATTCACTTGTGTGATCATATACAAAACAGCACATTTTCTTTATGCTCTTCTAAAGGCATAGGGCTGGATCCAGACCTAAACACTGTAAGTGCTTGAACTTAGTTATTCCTGGGCTAAACCATGTTGATTGCTTGGGGAGTCAAGTTAATTGTATTCTTTGCATGCAAGGATATATGTTTGAATTGCTTACTGCACACAGATACCGTCCAGTTTTACTATCACACTGTTATTTAGACTTGGGATAGGAAACATTACCTCTCAACTCTAATACTGTTTGCAAGTCATGAAATATAACTCCCCTGCAATCAACATAGTTTAGCCCAGGAGTAACTAAGTTCAAGCACTTACTTAAGTCTGGATCCAGCCCATATAGCCTACCTTGCTGTCCAGTCAATGTAGAAATTAACTTTTATTATACTTATATTTTTATTATATTATATATATTATATTATTATACTTTTATTATAAGCATACTATATTTCATTAGTAAAGGGGATTTTTACGTTAATTATAGAATTAAGAAACATTTTATGGAATGATCATATTATTATGATTTAGATATCTACCATGTACATTTTATATTTATCCCAAATAAAACAAATTGTTTAAAACAACGTTTAAGTTTTTAAATCTTTCCAATATGTTGTACAACTCTCAGTCACAGATGTTCACGGCCCACAGATGATATCCACACTTAAAATTTGTGATAAATGTGATCAGTGTGAAATGTTATTCCTTAGCTGGGACTAGCTGCAATACAGAATGAACCTTAACAGACCTTCAATTAAACAACATAACAATGAAATGCTCTGGGTTCTAAAGGAACATTACTCTTCACTGGCACATCGGAAAAACCAATATCTTAAATCAAGTCGCTGAAAAGAAGTTTTAAAAGTGAATTGCAGAAGAGAACATCTGAAAATATGTTTTACATCCTTGATACAGTATCATATTGTGCAAGATCTGATTCCTGCAACTTTTAGCCTTCAATTATTAAAACATTATTTTACCACACTAGGGCAAATGGCAATTTTGTAATAGATGAACAAAATGAAAATGGCTAAATGGTGAATTTTGAGGTAATCCACACATATACTGTACCTCAACAGTCATATAGAAACCCTGCAAATTTTGTTGTTCAGGAACCACGCAATTTCATTTGACTGGGAAAATGGAAATGGAAATGGAAACATGTTATTCAACTGCTGGTTTTAACATATACA
>WWET01001071.1:427372-441799 GCA_011038615.1 Limnodynastes dumerilii | reverse complement strand
GGGAGAGACAAGGGCATGCTTGAAAGAGGAAGGGAAGATACCAGACGAGAGAGCATGGTAGAAAAGATGGACTAGATGGGAGCAGGCAGTGAGAGAGAGGTTATTGAGTAGGTGTGACAGAATGGGGTCCACAGGGAAAACTGAGAGGTGAGGATATTATTAGGGAGTGAATTTTGTCACTTGTTGGATGGAAAGAAGAAAACTCATGATTGTTGGGTGGAAAGGGGGTGGAGAGTTGGGGAGGGATGGGGGAAGCAGAGTAGAGGAAGTGGAATTGCTGAGAGAGATAATTTTGGATGAGAAGTAGGAGGCAGAGATAGAGAGTGGGATGGAAAGCGTGGGAGGGGAGAGGAGAGTGTTGAAGGTGGCGAAGAGGCGACAGGGGTTGGATGCTTGGGAGATGATGAGAGATTTGAAGAAAATTTGTTTGACTTGGGAGTGGGCAGAGCAGTAAGAGGAAAGGATCAATTTAAAGTGGAGGAAGTCAGCAAGGGAGCGAGATTTGCGCTAGAGGTGCTCAGCGGTGCGGGAGCATTGTTTTAGAAACCACGTGATCTGAGAGTGCCATGGCTGGGGGTTTAAAGTGGCGTATAAAGAATAAAGAATTTTAAGTGTTTTACAAATAAACAATAATGATGAACATGTTGACAGCTAAAATGATTAATCTTAAAGATTAAAATACATAAAACCACACAACTTTGTTTAAAGCGGCACAAATGTGAAAGATTAAAACCTATAGCTTTAATTATAGTGCACAACTGTATAAAAAGAGACGTTATGTGAAAAGAATCTAAAGATCTGTTTCAGTTGTTCATTCAATTAATCTGTCCTTGACATTCCAAAACATACATAGTAGTCAATTAGTGTGAGTGTGCATGAATGTAGAACACATTGTACTATAATGTAAAATACCAAAAAAAAGATACTGTCAAACAAATACTATTGTAGAATAGTACAATTAATGAGAAGCAAATATCCAAATGAGGGAACACATTAAAGTTTTTCCAATCCAAATTTGTAGAAGAAGATCTTTAATCAAAATAACAGAACTTGTTAAATATTGATCTTGTATCTGACAGTTCTTTCAATATCTTCCACGCTCTTGATTGTAGATATATTAAATAATGTATTTACTGATTAAATAATAATAAAGTAAAGTTAGATATTTTGAAGGTATGCAGCAATCTTATCTTATCAGAGATGCAAGTTAAATCTGCTCTCTGCCTCTTAATATGCAGATACAAATGATTGAGGCTAATTTGGAAACACGAGACAAATAATAGATCTGTATTGTATCCAATATCAGATAGGAGATATTCTGTTCATTGTTTTATACCGCACTTTGTCATAAAGAATGTTTTTGTACTATAAGATAAATGTTCTCTATGGTATTCCCTGCAGTAATAAATTCATGCTTTACGAGTCAAATAAGTTATTATATAGTGCCTATATCTGTATATAAACTGAAAAAACAAATAAATAACCACTACTGTGAGCAAGTCTTTAATTTTAAACCTAAGGATGGATTTAGTAGATAATATAAATTGAGGTTTTGCATATAGAAACCTATCAGATTCTATTATTTTCCAGTAATGTTCTAGATAAATGATGGCAAAAATCTGAATGGTTGCTATAGGCAACAATTTAATCATAACCATAAACTCTCAATTTAAAAAGAAGGTGCTTAAAACAAATAGGCTGCATTTACACATTTTTTTTGGTGCAAGTAGACCTGATCAATACCATGTTGTACTGCAAGGGGAGGCAAATTTAAACCGTGAAATCATAATTAGAACTGAGAGCTGATTAAACATAAAGCTATGCATATTTAAGTTCTATGTGCAAAAGTAAAAAAAAATCCTTGCATGCAAAATAATTTTAATTAATTAACACCTCTTACATTGTAAAATGGTTTAGTTGAAAAAGTACATTGGTACCTGTTTTGCCCTTATTCACAATCTCTAAACCATCCCCATTATATTTATACAGCATTCTCTTTTTAATTAATGTTAAACAATGCATTTTTTAAAGCCCTGGGTCATTGAGTACACCTCTTCATTAGGATTTTCCAATAGGTTACATTTAAAAATGACTAATTAATCCACTGTGCCCCCAGAAAGCAAAATAAATCCAACATGTAAAGACAAAGACACTCTAAAAGGTTACTTATAATAATACAATATATAAATCTAAAAAGGTTACTAATAATAATACAATATATAAATAACATGACAACTTCACATTGGGAAGCACTACGTAATCCGATGGCACTATATTAAAACATGTTAATAAAGAAATAATAAATAAATAAATAACTAAATAAATACACACTTTAAACTTTACACACTTTAAACTTTAAAATGCTAAAGGTAGTTTGAAACAAGTGGTCCCAGGCAAAAATTAAGGCGATGAAACATTCAGCGATACAACTGTATTTTCTATTCTATTTACTATTCTATTTCCTTTATTTAAAATGAAATAAAACTTTCTCAGTTGAATATATTAGCAAAAAATAAAAAATAAACATCTTGCACGAAACATGTGGATGTGTTTGCCATGCTAATTAGAGATGAATTATACATTTTCTGACATAGAGATTGCTGAATTATATAGTACCTGAACTTGACATGATATTTAATATATATAACTGAGAAAATGCATTTCTTAAAAGCAGTTATTATTTTGTGAACACTCCAGTATGGAAATTTTAATTTAGCAATCTGTCTTTTTTCTTCAGATCAAAGACAGAAGGGGTATTACGGTATATTACAATAGAAACAACGGCATTGGCACATACTATATTTACTTTGTTAAATTGCTTTATGTATGTCTTGATTTGAGTCATGCTATTGAAAGGAGTGAAATAAATACAGAGTTGTACAAATGTATTGGTATTATGCTCAGTGGTGATTGCTCTGTGGGTAGCGCATACTCCAGCGTTTTCTGCAATTAACTGAACTGTCATCTGCTGTTACTCTTACAAGAATTATATTGTATTTGTTGAAAGGAGTAAGTTGAGCATTTAAGATTAAATGAAGGATTATCTGTGACATTGTGTTATATCACACACAATACTCTAGTGCTTTCTGTCTAGTTTATTAAAACGTGTGGGCATGGTTTATCTTTGTGTGTGGCACAGGTTATGGATCTTTTCTTGCCTTACCTTGCCTCCTAAAGTTCCAGTTTGCATTGTTTTTTTTGCATGATTTTCTATTGTTCATAAACGGACTTTATACTACATAATGTGGAAGTGACAAACAATGGCGCTGTAAACCCAAATACTGACAAAAAAAATAAATTAATAATAAATATAATACATAGAGGTGAATTAAATGAAATATAGTCCCGATTGTTCGGGGGCTGCCTTCCCGGATAAGGTGTCCTGTTGTTCCAACAGGAAAGTAAAATAGACAGTGTAGAAAACCAGGGGTGCCTTGGTGCAACAGTTCTTTGTATAATACAGTGCAAATGCTTTCATCCATCTAGGAGGTTCTTTTAAGCAGGATTCTCATCCAGGATGGTAGGATAGGAAAGATAAGAGCACAAAGAACGGGCAATCTAGTGTAGTATATTTTAACACAAGATTTATTCCATAAATTCAATAAAATATGCGTACATAAAATAAATGCAATTAAAGCTTATCTGAATTAATAAACCACAGCTTCAGGCACAAAAAAGTTCACCTACGCGTTTCGTCCAGGATTTGCCAATGGACTTCCTCAGGGAGTTTCAGCCAAGCATCAAGACAACATTGATTTTGATCTTTTGATTTTAGGTGCGTATTTTTTAAGAACGGATTGACTGCGAATTTTTCTACTCTATTAACGTTGGACTTAATTGCGTAAATTCCATGCTTATATACTACGGACCTAAAGTCTCTAGGTTCGTAGTAACATATGCAGAAATGGGCATTCTATGAATAAGTAAATAGGCCGATACTCAGATATAGGTGGAGGGAGGCATTTATATGACACAACGAAGGCGCGGTTATGCACTTACGTTCCTTAATATATACCCTACGCATTGAAATGCAGAACTACAGTTAAGGGAGCCCTATGGCACTCGTAAGTCACATAAGAACCTGAAAACCGGGCGCGTGCCGAGTGAGTTTCAATGCTATTAGGTGCCTATATTTAGGCACCTAACACGTTCTTAAGTGTGAATCAGGTCCACTGTCACTTTATGTAAGACATTTGAGGAAACTTGCTCCCTTGTTATGGTAATTGCCCTGTGGTGGAATTTCTCTTCTATGTCTGTTTAGCCAACAAGTCAGTGAAGCCATGCCCCTTTTCATGGCACCCATGAAGCCACACCCCCTTTTAAAGTTAATGTTTTTTTCTTTCTTTTTTATTACATTTTGGGTGTGTTTCTGGGCTACCAGAATCCCCCCATGGGTGGGCCACTGGCTCCCTGACAGTCTTTATGTGATCTTTCTTACCTTGTGTGTAGCTCCAGCAATGGCATGTGAGGACTGTTTCTTCAGCAGGGCTGCAGGTGAGCTGCTAATAGGGTGGACTGAATTAATGGTGAGTGCAGGGGGGATAATTGCCCCATAGCAACTGCCCTCCTTGCACCCACTATAGTTGTACCCCTGATATCACTCATCCCAGGCATTCTGTTCAGTTTTTCCAATCAGCTCAATAAAGTTGTAGTTTTTTAACAAAAAAAAGTCTCCACAAGCTTGCCTCTATATTCAGCCATGAATGGCTGATCACAGTCATGTGGTTCTTCCTGTCAGAGACAGAAAACAGGAAATACAAGGCACAAAAGATCCACATTTTTTGTGAAAATGATGTTTTATCTCTGAAGCATGGCTCGGTTTGACTTGGAACCCTAAAATTCAGATTTGTCAGTTTTCACAGAATCCAAACCGTTCATCTTTAGTCCACCAGTCAACTCAGTCAACCCGACCTCCAATCACTTGACCATTTTATTATTCTTTTCTCTCCCATAACTGCTTTATCCAATTCATTTCCTGATTCTGACTTTATGCCATGTAAGTGACAGACAGTCTGGCAAAGATTTGAAGCATGTGTATGGTGATGGGATCCTTTCAACAGATTGTTACAGCAAATGCAGGTTGCAAAATTGGACAAGTGTGTATTATGGATTTCGTGTTATATCTATGAACTTGGTCTTCTGTAGGATTGTGTAAACAGTCTGCTCAGGAGTTGTATCTGAAGAATCTGAAAAAGATTGGTGTGTATCCAATTTTAGCATTTTCTCCTTCAACTCCCTTCCATATTCTTGTTGGGGTTTTTTTGTGTGTTTTTTTTAAATCAAATTTCCTTTTACAATCATATGTAGTAAGTGAGCACACACTTTTAATTCTCATAATTTGCCTACCATTCCTTTTCCTGGTGATCTAATTCTGCAGAGGGGAGTTATAATGCAGACCATGCATGCACTATACCATTGATCATTTTTTGATAGTGTGATAAGTATACTACCTTGTTAAAAGTAAATATTTTACAACTTTTAAGGTTAATTAATGTAAAACACTACCATACTAAATGTAAAAAATAATGTACTAAGATAAAATACATCACATTTCTAAAGAAGAATTTGCTATAGTTTGCTAAAAAGTCTGTTTTCAGTAATTCATTTTGTTTTTATTGCTTATTCAAATAAAAAAGAGATATAAAAAGACATTTTGTTGTGACATTACTATAGACAGTTCTGCTTCTAATTCCAGTATTCAGTATGGCCTTCACAAACTCATTCACCAGCATAAAACACTGACATTCATTTGTAAGTCAGAATTTGCAAAAATACATTGCTTATCTTTGTACTATTTTATTCTTTACATGCTTATCCCTTATCACCTGCTTTATTGTGTAACTATTTAAAAAAAAATAACTTGAAAGTGTGTTGCTCTTTACCTCAAATTTTATATCAACAGAATAGAAAAAGGTAATCACACTAAACATTTTTTGAGCAGAAAGACAAACAAATTAAATAAAATAAAATCCCTCTTCCATTGATGTATTAATAAAGTCATTTATATAAAAGGAATTTTTTTCCTATTATTGACAGAATAGCATTTGAGTTGTAAAGCTACAAAGATTTCCCCTTGTACATTTAGGGCACAATTAGCTTAATTAAAATTATCTCATATCCTAAATTTACTTGTGCCCTTCAAATGGTTTTCCTGACTTCATAGTGCATTAAGACATTGTTAAATTAGGTAAAATAATTTTTCACTTTATTTGGTGATGGGAAATATTCATAGGTATAACAGAACAATTTTATTATTGAATCTTCTATTCTTAATTTTAACAATTTTGGGCCTGATCCAGAGTTCTTGGGCAACACATGTGCAAATCTGCTGCCCTCACTGCATGCGTCCCATCCAGAGGTGCTGCTTTTTGCAGCATTCATTTGCGAGGTGTAACATGCCTTTGTTGCATGTTACAAATATGCAACAAATATTATCACATTAGAGCTCTAAAAAATGACAGTGTGTTACACTGCAATCTGCAGTTTATCAGGCTTTAAAAATAAAAATTAATCATGGCCATGAAATATATTGGAATTTAAAAAAAATAAATTAATGATGGTTTAATTGAATGGTTCTAATTTAAACACATGTGTATACTTGGGCCATTTATTGAGTAAAAACTTAGGTTTTATTATTATTATTATTATTATTAATTTATTTAGGAGGGGATAGAGCGCAATGGGAGGTTGAGAGGGAGCAACCAGGTGAGGATGGGGTAAAAGGTAGCATGGGGGACAAGAGGGTATAAAGTGAGGAGGAGTAGAGTTTGGGGGGACAACACTAGAATGGAGGTCCCTGCTCACCTGATCTAACACACTAAGTGGGAGGGATGAACTTACAGAAGACATAAGGCCGTATTCACAGATGGATGTGTATAAAGTATGCAAATATACGTACGTACGTACGTACGTACGTACGTGGCAAGGCAACACCCATGACACTCCCCTCACACAGAATGGTCTTCAGTGACTTACACGTCCATAGGGCAACCTTAACTCTACATGTGTAGTTACATGCGTACATGACAAACCGCGCCCATATTAGTCCATTTAAATGCCTCTCCCCACCCACTTTCACTAAACTATGCACATACAGAAGACAACCATGCCCCTCCATACGTAAGTCCGATTTACAGATCCGTGCGTAATAGACTTCAGTGCATTCTCAGTTTAACCGTACCTAAAAATACGCACGGGAAAGTAGCAAAAACGTAAGTGTGAATCTGGTCCATAATGAGGGGGAAGGAAATGGTCTGCTGGTGTGATCGGAGAAGAGGGGGAAGGAGAAGAAAGGATAGATGTAGGATGCAGTGAAGATGTTAAATGGAGGAGGCTAGCCTAAACAGGTGCGTTTTAGAGCACTTGAAGACCTTCGATGTGCAGGGGAGAGCCTGACTGAGGAAGGGAGGCCATTCCAGTGCAGAGGTGCAGCACAGGAGAAGTCCTGGACACAGGCATAATAAGTGGCATTGAGTATAGATTGAAGGGGGGAAAGATGGATGAGCAGAAATTCAATAATGAGGTTGTTACAGTAGTCAAGACAGGATATAACTAGAGAGTGGATGAGGGTTTTTGTAACTTCGTTGGTGAGAAAGGGATGGATGTGAGTAATGTTGCAAAGGTGGAAATGGTAAGAATAAGAGAGGGCATAGATGTGAGGTGTAAAGAAGAGTGAGAAGTCAAGGTTGACACCTAGGCATCGAACTTAAGGGGAGGAGGAGAGAGAGGTATCACCAATGGATAAAGTGATGGAGGATGAAAAGGAGTTCCTAGGGTGAAGGAATAACAATGATTTCTTTTTTATCACTGAGGTCAGGGGAGGAGAGGTAAAATTTGGGTGTCACCAGCATAGAGCTGGTAGTTGAAACCAAAGGTTTTACAATTACACCAGCTCTGAGATGGTGTGAAATTTAGGTGGAAGTGTAGGGCCTTCTACTTGTTCATACAGCAGTTGTGCTAGCACAGATGCGGACATAGGTGGATGGGCAGCAGTGCACCAGAGTGCCGTAGCAAGCTGTCAGGTGTGCCGCGGACCAGCCATCCCCCTCATCGGAGGTTTGGGAGCTGTAATTAAAAAAAATAATAAAAAAAACCCTCACAGCTTATCTTCCGGCAGTGGGACCCAGCTTCCTCTTCTTTCTTAATGCCTGTCTGCCGGGCGTGATGACGTCACGCCCGGCAGACACGCTGTAAGAAAGAAGAGGAGCGCGCGGAGAGGAGCAGAGCTGGGAGCCAGAAGACAGGAGCGATTAAATTAAAGTCTGTGTACAAAACAGAAGATTAAAGAAGAAAGAAGGGCAAATAAAAGGAAAGTAAAGGAGCAGAGGGGCAGCAAATGAAGGTGGACAAGTGATAAAGTGGCAGCAGGGGATAAAGGTGGCATAGTATGTGATGAAGGGGCAACATTGAAGGAGGCACAGTTTTATAATCAAGGGGCATAGTATGTGATAAAGGGGCAGCAGGGGATAAAGATGGCACAGTATGTGATTAAGGGGCAACATTGAAGGAGACACAGTTTTATAATCAAGGGGCATAGTATGTGATAAAAAGGCAGCAGGGGATAAAGGTGGCACAGCCTGTGATGAATTGGCAGCGGGATAAAGGTGGCACAGTATGTGATGAATTGGAAACGGGGTAAAGGTGGTACAGTAGGTGATGAAGGGGCAACATTGAAGGAGGCACAGTTGTATAATCAAGGGGTCTAGTATGTGATAAAGGGCCTGATCCAGATCTACGATGTAGCGCTGAGCGTGCTAACGCTCAGTGTTACATCGCTGATTTCCCCCTGGCACTCCCCCTGTGCGGGCGTATAGCGCCATAGTTTCCATAGTGACGCCCGGCAACATCTGCCCGGCGCATGCGCATTAGAGCTACGGCCGCCGTACTAGCAACGGTGGCCGTAGCTCTGGATCAGGCCCAAAGGGACAGCAGGGGATAAAAGTGGCACAGTCTGTGATGAATTGGCAACAGGGGATAAAGGTGGCACAGTATGTGATGAAGGGGCAACGTTGAAAGAGGCACAGTTTTAGAATCAAGGGGCATAGTATGTAATAAAGAAATAACATTTGAAGGGGCCACAGTATGTGATAAAGAGGCAGTGGACACTGAATAATGAAGGGGCTGTGGGTGATAAATATTGGCACAGTATGTGATAAAGGGGCAGCGTGTGATAAAAGTGGCACAGTGTATAATGAAGGGGCAGTGTGTGATAAAGGTGGCACAGTGTATAATGAATAGGCAATGTGTGATAAAGGTGGCATAGTGTATAATGAAGGGGCAGCATGTGATAAAGGTGACACAGTATGTGATGAAGTGGCAGCATGTGATAATGGTGGCACAGTGTATAATGAAGGGGCAGCGGGGGATAAAGTTGGCACAGTATATGATGAAGGGGAAGCGAGGTGGAAGGAAGGAAGAATATCCTCTGATTTTCAACAAGGCTATTGCAGTTCTGCTCCCGTTTTCTACAACAAATCTATGTGAACAATGTTTTTCAACTCTAGTTTTAATAAAAATGATAAGTGGTCATGCTTGAAGGGCCTAGATCAAGAACTTCGGGTTGCTCTGTCAAATATTGAGCCGAATATAAAACTATACAACCACAGACTTCATATTAGTTGTAGTTAAAGTTAATATTAGTTATAGTTATAAGCTGACATAGTTAATGTTAGTTATAAGAAAATAAAGTTATTAACTGCGATGTTAAATTTATCAAATAAAAAATAACAATTAAATGTTGTTTCTGTGTATGTACTTTGTAATTCCTGCTTTTCTAAAATATATTTTGCTTTTGGTGCACCACGGAATTCTGGGAAAGGCTTAGGTGTGCCGAGGCTGAAAAAAGGTTTAGGAGCACTGCTCTAGCTGACTCTAAAGGATGGTTTAAATGCTGCCATACACGATAAGATACCAAATCCTAATTTATTTAAAGGTTGCATTTATCGTTTACTAGGATTGGAACATGTATTGCAATTTCACAACTTTTCTGTAGTATGTAAGTATGGCCATTCTCAACGCTTGCCCCATTCCCATTCTAAGTTAGGTTGCATCAGAAATTCTAAAGTAGGAGTCTGCCATGGTATGACTAGATTGGGTAAATATTCTGTTTTCCCTAGAGTTTACTTTACAGATAGGTCTGAACTGGAAGCTGGGTGGTTAAGGTCTGGTAAGATCTGCTCATGATCTACTGGACAGGAATAGGAAACAGGAAGACCACAATACAAAGTAATTTTTCAAAAAACAAAAAAAGTGTGGAAGTCCCTGAATGGGGAACGGCCAATGAAAGCAACCTCTTACCTCTATGCAAATCCTTACCTATCAAAAATAGGGATTGCCAGCCCTATAAAAACAACTAGGAAGGAAGGGGATATTGATGGCAGGGTTTGTATAAAGATAAACACCACAGTATAAAAATATAAAAATATATCAAATTTATTAAAAATACAAATAAAAAACAAATTTGTAACGCTCGTTAAGCACATATGCACAGCCAGTAACTGCACAAATAGTCACCAGATAGCATATCCTGCAGGATAGATAGTAATTAGAAAATATCTATATGCCATAAGGTAAAGAGTGCACTCTATAAGTTTGAATTTTGAATTAACAAGTTGGAGCTCTGTTGATTGAAATCAAATTGGGATAAACAATCAATGTCTCCAGAATTGGCCACAATATTCAGACACCAGGATGGGAGAAACAATGTAGCAGAGTCGTGCCTCCTAGTTTCTCAATGTGACCGCCTTTCAAAAACTGCAGATGATTAGTGGTAGGGAGTTATACTCTCCACGATAGTCATTACTCGTCTGCAGACATATGGTAGATGGTAAAATAAAAATCGGGTCTCATATGAGACCTGCACTCACGTATGTTCGGTCCTTTTGGGATCCGTCACTCTCTGGGCAAGCAGCGTGCTCCCGGCTATAGCCGTGTAGCTTCAAGGGATATATCTTGTGCTCCGCCTCTCTTTAGGATAGTCCTCACGGCTGGAGATATTTAGAATTCGGCTTGCTGACGGATCTCCCGGCTGTGAGGCAAATGTTTTGCTAAGGCTTCCGACTTCAAGAAGGTGTCTGAATCAGCAGCAATCGGGCAATAAAGGAGATGTTACAATCTCAAAAGCTGTGCAAAAAGGCTTAGTGGCGTCAACCTAGACGCGTTTCTCCGTGATCACACACGGTTTCATCAGTGTGATTACGGAGAAACGCGTCTAGGTTGACCCCACTAAGCCTTAGCAAAACATTTGCCTCACAGCCGGGAGATCTGTTAGCAAGCCGAATTCTAAATATCTCCAGCCGTGAGGACTATCCTAAAGAGAGGCGGAGCACAAGATATATCCCTTGAAGCTACACAGCTATGGCCAGGAGCACGCTGCTTGCCCAGAGAGTGACGGATCCCAAAAGGACCGGCCATACGTGAGTGCAGGTCTCATATGAGACACAATTTCTATTTTACCATCTACCATATGTCTGCAGACGAGTAATGACTATCGTGGAGAGTATAACTCCCTACCACTAATCATCTGCAGTTTTTGAAAGGCGGTCACATTGAGAAACTAGGAGGCACGACTCTGCTACATTGTTTCTCCCATCCTGGTGTCTGAATATTGTGGCCAATTCTGGAGACATTGATCGTTTATCCCAATTTGATTTCAATCAACAGAGCTCCAACTTGTTAATTCAAAATTCGAACTTATAGTGCACTCTTTACCTTATGGCATATAGATCTTTTCTAATTACTATCTATCTTGCAGGATATGCTATCTGGTGACAATTTTGCACTTATTGGCTGTGCATATGTGCTTAAAGAGCGTTACAAATTTGTTTTTTATTTGTATTTTAATAAATTTGATATATTTTTATATTTTTATACTGTGGTGTTTATCTTTATGCAAACCCTGCCATCAATATCCCCTTCCTTCCACAATACAAAGTAGAATTAAAGCGTGGAGCTGGATCACAGGGATTTGGGTAAGAAAGTCAGAGATACCAGGAGTCAAATAGAATTGCAGACAAGAGGCAATAGTAATTGCAGACAGAAGGCAATAGAAATTGCAGACTAGAGGCAATAGGAATTGTAGACAGGAGGCAATAGGAATTGTAGTCTAGAGGCAATAGGAATTGCAGACAGGAGGCAATACGAATTGCAGACTAGAGGGATTAGGAATTGCAGACTAATGGCAATAGAAATTGAATACAGGAAGTAAATAGCAATTGCAATCTGTAGACAACAGGTTTTGCAGGCTTGAAGCAATGGCACCAATCTACCCCAAGGCACTAAAGAAGGTAAAAGTGCACAGGACAGACACAATACAGGCTTCTGACAATCCTACATACGAATCACTAGTAGATATTGTGACAAAACAATACAAAAAGTGTATGGCACTAGAAATAGAAATGCCACTGAAACAAGGATATACACGTAAATACAATTCTTTGCAATTCAAAACACAATCTCATATAGGACCAGATCCAGACCTGCGAACGTCAGGCCACTTACGCAGCAAAGTACATGCGCCCTCCAGATGTTATGCTAGTGTTACGAAAGTAGGATAGTAACACTAGCGTAACAAGAATCATATGGAACTTAGTTCCGTTCGAGTCCATTTCAAAAGAAATGGGCTGTGCTTCCCCTCCGCTCGCTAAAGTGGGCGGGGGGAAGCACGCTAATTGTACAGTGTGGGAAGGGGCTCCCATACTCGTGCAGATCAGTGGGTGTGCGGACCACTGATCCACATGCTTAAGTTAAGGCAGGCTTAAGGCAGCATAAGTTGCCATAAAGCCCGCATGAGAGAGGGGAGTGACAGGGGGCGTGCACTCCCCTCTTTCTGTTGGACGGAGAAACCCCCACATGTATGGAAAGCATGCAGGGGTCTGGATCTGGTCCATAGTTATAAGCAATGCTTTATGGTCATCATAGAGTCTTTAAAGCAAGTTTCATGTATATGTACATGTATTGAGGCGGAGATACCAAGAGGCAATAGAAATTGCAGACGGGAGGCAATAGGGATTTCAAAAAGGAGGCAATAGCAATTGCAATCTGAAAACAACAGAAATTGCAGGCCTAAAGCAATGGCATTTGCAGACTGTAGGCAATAGGGATTGCAGGCAGGAGGTAATAGCAATTGCAATCTTAAATCAGCAGGATCTTCATGCTTAGGCAACAGTGATTTCACAATAGAGATCAACCTACAGAGTATTGCTAGAGCCAGGAAAAATGTAAAGTATACAAGTTGTTCTGCCCTTTGCATTGATTGGTTGCACCAGTCAGATGATCGCTGGAGTCAAACTCCGATTAGTAAAGGCTCATTATGTGGTGCTTTCCAAGATAATAGCCCCAATAAGCCGGAAGACACCACAAACAGGCGGACACAGGCTGGGAATGACACCTCTGCTGGGCAAGAGCGTGGCCATGACAATCAAGGGTAGCTGATAGATGACCCTAGATGTGGTAATTACCATCTGACAGCTATAAGGCTGTCAGGACAGAAAGTTTCCTCCAGCATATCAGATTTGTCAATGTATACTGTATGTACATCTAGAAATGAGTAAAAATTAGATTCTTAATTCAGCATCCAAGAAAAGGTTTAAGAGATCCTTACACCATTTAGCATCTTAAGTATAAAATAGTTGTCTATCATGTTAGCAATAATATCATAGGTTTTGTAGAACCTGGTGGCAATGACCATATAGGTGGACTGATGCTTTCTGTCATCTAATGTCATTTTATGAATGAAAGCACTAGTAACGGAACCCCTGGTGTATATATAGCCTATTGGAAGTTATTAGGTGCATGATTCAAAAAGAATGGTTACATTTCCTTGGATATGATATGCTGATAATTGTTATATGTACTACACATTTACTAAAGCAAACCCTAGTATGATATCATGCTTTTACCACCCATGTGGAACCATCACTGAACCTTTTTTGTACATGAATACAATATTTTAAGTTAAGTTGATTTTTAAAACACCTATTAAAATGCATGATAATTATGATATCCAAAACGTTGTTAGAAATTTGTAAATATTAATAATTGTCTATGCAAAAGTGAACGTTTGTCAGTTTTGAAAACATCTTCATAGCGCTTATAAAGAGTCATAAGTCATAAGTAGAGCTGCACATGGATCATAAATGATGCTGCAGTAAGAGGAGTAGTTATATAATGTTGTCTTGCATAAATCTGGTCTGTAGTTATGTGCTATTAACAAGAACTAAGTAATGCAGAACAGATAATAATACATTTTGCACTACTTGCATTGCAACATGGTTTGTCCAGATACAGATTTGGGACCTGATCCAGACCCCCGCGCTCTTTCTGTATGTGCGAGGGGTCTGTTACTCTGCATGAGAGACATCTCTCTCGTGTGGATATTGTATGACTTACGCTGACATAGGGCAGCCTTAAGACACACAAGTGGTTCAG
>WWET01001071.1:407319-424670 GCA_011038615.1 Limnodynastes dumerilii | reverse complement strand
GACACTACCTCCGAGTACCACCAGTGCTACTAGTAGCAAGATGGAAGATGGAATTGACCATGAATTATTCATTGATAGAAATGGATGTGAATAATATTTACCATATGACATGGTTAAAATAAAAGTACCACACCATTATTTTTAAACATTTAGGAGCAAACATAACATTTCTGTTTGCAACACAGTAGTGAGTTAAATGAAATATATACCACTATGACAACCCTTTCATTCAGTGACAATGGCATGCCCACCTCCACATCTATAGTAACTGCAGAAATAATTGTATCTTTCCTGAAGCTGAAAAGTGATGCTAAAAAAATGAAGCAGTAAATAACAAATCAATGTCATAATAAAGATTTTATTCACGACATATAAAGTTATAATTAAGTAAATTACAACCTTAACTCAGCTGGTAAGTATTACATTAGAATTATGCATGTATAAAACAGACGTGCTAAATATAAATCCAGGTTAAGGTACCTTTTATACTGCAGTATAGATCAATGACACCACAAACTTTATAAAACTGCTGGGTAACATACAGTAGGTGAGAATTATACAAGTTGTCTGGAAACGGCTATTACACTGCACTCATGTACTTAGTTAATCAGAGCACATTACTCTGACAGCAGTGTGGGCATATTGCAAAGGTGGAGCAAGCACACACTGACATTTGTCATCTAGGATACTTGGGGGTGGGATCGAAGAACAGGAAGAAGAGGAAAGAAAGAGACAAGGCTAAAAATAAACACAAACAAATCTGGAGTGCAAACATAGCAGATATGTCTTCCTTCACCTAGCTCTCTTTAAATTCATACATTAGACTTCAATGTTAATAATTTAACAATCATGCCATTAGTTTATTTAATGCTCACTGTTAAACTTATCTTTGACACAGGTTATTTACATTGAAAAGAATAACTAAAAAAAAATTATTATTGACCATTAAATCAAATTTACAAAATATATAAATAATATAGGGGTAGATCCGGAACTATGTTTGCCGTACATTTATTCGCGTAGTGTATTTTCGTGTGCGTATATTCTATACACTCCCCTAGGCACACCCCTTGAACATACGTATTTTGTCAAGATACGCTTTCTAAACCCTACCTTAACTTTTGCCAACGTAACCGCAGTAATACGCACACGTACGTTTTGGCAACACGAATTTACGCAGCTAAGCACGCCCATACTGTACACTTTAAATACAAACCTCCGCCTACTTAACGTATTTCGGACGTATTTTGGACTTACGTAAAATTGGCATGCCCACATGTAAGTATTTAAGTGACACATACGTGAAAGGCCCATACGTTCACAATTACGCTATGTTACTGTGCGTATTTTCTATGGTGCACATGTGCAGTACTTACCAAAATGCGATTTTACGTCTCCGCCACGCGTAAATTTGCTCACAAGCGTTGTTCTGGATCTGGCCCATAATGTGTTTTCTTCAATCAGGTATCTATACCGAATAAATAAATTGGTTTACTGGCTAACCTAACATCATATGTGAAAAATGTAAAACTATACAAAGTTTCTAGTACACTTTAAGCCAACAGTTAAGTCCGACACCTTACCATTGTGTATGGTTCAATAATGTAATTGGATTTTTGTCAGCTTCTAATTTTTTGGATTAACAATGGCACAATGTAAGTGGAAATCTGCAGTGCATATCCGCAGGTGCGAGGAAAGGGTGCCACAAGGGGGTCGACGGGTGCAGGTGCAGGGAAGGGGTGCTACGGGGGGATGTACAAATCCTGCACAAGGGCCTCCTCACTTCTTAAAAAGGTAAGTGATTCGGATCCATGCAGAGATTTAAGGTAGGGTTATGGACACGTTGAGAACTCCACATGTGAGAGGGGAAACGGAATAACTGAATCAGGTCAATTGTGTATAGTTTGACTAATTGGGCCTGATCCAGAGCTACAGTAACGCACAGCGTTTCTACAATGCACTCCCTCTGACACTCCCCCCGTCCATATGCCGGTTCCAGGCTACCCTAACTATTGGCAGCGTAGCTATGAACTGCCCGTAACTGCTCAGCCTGACCCTTCCTTGCTATTTAGCATGCCTTCCTCGACCTACATTCCCTAACTCTATCGTATTTACGGTGATTGTAAGATTGGCCCGTCCCTTCCACCGTAAATACGCTAGAGTTAGGGAAGCCCAATTCACAATTACTAAAATCCCTTGTTACACCGCAAAACATCTGCCGAGCGCATGCGCAGATCGGCAAAAAAGCCGATCTCACGCATACGACTGCCGTAGCAATGCCACCGTGCGTTGTTGTGAATCAGCCTCATTGTCACTACAAATTGTGACAAAACCATTTAAAATATTGTACTATTACATAACTTCCCAGTGTGTACCCAGCATTACTCTGATAAGAAATGGTGGCTTCTATGGGGGCTTCCTATGTTTATATCATGTCAATGGCATCTCCTATTAGTAAATAAAAATTCAACATGCTTACTGGAATTAAGATTGTTATTCCTTTGTAATTGCTGCTATGTTTGTTTGGAATTATTTTTCACTTTTGTGATTCAAACAAAGCATTAAGGGATCATGAGGGGCTGGATCAATACATCTGAATTACCCCCCTCTCCATCCTAATATGTCTCAGTCATTTTGCTGTGGCTCCAAATTCGTTCTAACCAATCAAAATGTGTGAACTTTCAATAGAATACCTAAGGTGGACCCTAGCCCCTGGATCTGGCCCCTTGACTGACATCTTGAATGGATAAAGGTTGTTTAGGTGGTGAATTACAGGCACTAGACAAGTCATACACTGGGATGAAAACAGAATTCATGGTGGAAAGAAGCAATTCCTTTTAAATGCCACTTCTACAGCTCTATTTGTTGTCCATTTGCTACATTTGTATAACAGTTGTGATGTTATTTGTTAATGGTAGAGTTAATCTCACCATTCTGGGCCAAGAGACCCATTAGCCATCAATTCAGTTGTTATAGTCTTGTTTCCTCGACTTGTCCTGTAATTTTCCCCATTTCTTCACATTAAAACTTCATTCTGTAGCATCTGCAGCAGTGTGACCTTCAAAATTCTATTACAGTGTATGCTAGACATTTGCTAGTAATCACAACTGTGAATTCCTAATAGTGATAAGTGAGCCTTGATCAAAAGAATAAATATATAGACGACCAACACTAAGGATAGAATTATTGCTTCTTTTAGATATGGTTCAAAAGAGAGGCTTTTAGTGAAAAACTGACAGTAATTACCCATCAAAGAAATGAATGAGGATATGACTAAAGAAGTACTACTTTTACAGAACTGTTTTTTTTTCTTTTTTTTCACTCTAAAATCACATTTAGTTTTAAAAGGGAAAAGAGAAATACATTATTTTCACCTCGATCACTCAAGCTTACAGCTCCCGAAAATGCAAAGTTGGCTTTCTGTGCTTACACTTGCAGAAATTAGAGGAGGTAAAGGACATGTCATTCTACCAATATATAAAATACTTGCTTTTCTTCACATTTTTCAACATTTATTAAAAGAATATTGACTTTCCTTTCAATGCAACACATGCCAGCTTGACAGTCAGTGCTGACATTGTCATTGGTAACAGCAAACATAACGGACAGCATCAAACCTTTCTGTCTAGTTCCTTTCATTAATTAGTTGTTCAGAAGGACCTTATGCACCAGACGAATAAAGTTATCAGCAAGAGTATCATCCTTTACCTTTCCTCTTGACAGCTGCACTACAGATGTTCTTAGATATATACAACGAAAACACGCACATACATCATTACGTGGTGGGAGAGAGAAAGCGGATAGATAGGAAACTAGGCTAAAACACATAATCAAAATTAATAAGCTGGCATAAAAAAAAGACAGAAGTTGTATAAAGAAAAAAGGAAATCTCTGAGTCTAGTAAGTAATTTAGTAAGACAATAGGCAATGTGTGCACTGGTAATTAATGCAGAACCAGGGATTTGCTTATGGATTTAATGTACAAATGTTCGTGATTTTACCTAGATTTTGTGCTTGTCCGTGGATGTTAATGGGGAAGCATGCCAAGAAATCCCACATGTGAGCAAGCTGTGGAGTTGTGCGGTCATGAATAATTCAAAGATGACTGGTGGATGTGATGACTTAGAAACATTCTTCAAGAAAGACAAGAAAAACACACACACACACATTTATTAGATATATCGGGCTTAGAATGTTGCTTGATTGGCAGTTTTTATTTTGTGGGAAATATAATGTACAAATGTTTGAAGGGGTAGAGTACATTATAAGATGTCAACATAAATGATTGAATCAAAGTTGCCCTTGTGTTGCAAACCAAATCTAATTTTTTCATCCAGATCATGTTTAAAATTATTGCTGCAGCCGTCCTAATAATGTAAAGACTACAAAGTGATGGAAAGTATATTAGCTTTGAGGCATCTCATTTAACTTGGGTAAATAGAGCATTTGTCCTTCACTGATTTACATCGAGTTTTTAAAGGGATCACGCCAGTCCTAGGCAGAGTCACAATTGTGTTCTAATGGGGTGAATTAAAACTGAAAATGCATTTGTTATAAAATGCTTTATTAAAGATGTGTTCTAAATATTCTGCTTTCAATATGACATTCAGCTTTACATATTTTCGCCAGAACTATAGAAATATACATTTTAATTAAATTGTGCAATTATCTCTCAGAAATGGTGTCAGTGTAACATAATGGAATTATGATATTATACAGTATATTTTTTTTCCTTCAACAAAATGTAAGCATTACGTACCAGAATGCTTTCTAAACAATTTGAGGCATAATATGCCCTGGATCCTATCAGTGCAGATCTGGTGACTGCAGAACAGTCATTCCATAGTCATTGGTCTGTTCCTTAAACCAGAGTGGCTAATCTACACATGTGTGAGCAAAAGTCTGTTATTTCTCTTAAGTCTGCATTAGGAAGATTGTGGTCTGATTGGGTTGCACAGATATGTTCACAAGCAAATAAGGCGAAAGCACCAAATCACGATCCAAGCGCGTGTTAATGAGAGCAAGTCAAAGTTAGGATTTGGACCTTAGGCCCGTATTCAGAGTACCGGACGTATAACATATACATCCGGTGTTTAGCGATTTTTACTACTGCGCATGCATAGTAATTTTTTAACGTAATCTACGTATCTTTTTCCTACGTAGATTTCAGACCGCATTTATGCAGTCTACGTAAGAAAAAGATGCGTAGATTACATTAAAAAATTACTACACATGTGCAGTAGTAAAAATCGCTATACACTGGACGTATATGTTATACATCCTGTACTCTAAATACGAGCCTTAGTTTGGAGCCCATTTAATTATCTCTGAAGGCATGTGTTGGAGTATGTTGCTACTCATACACAAGAGCCAAAAAAGTTAACAACTATAACCAATAATAAATGGCCTCATACAGATTCATGCCTGGTAGCCATTCCTTTAATGGCTAAGCTGGTTTTGTGCAAGAAACTGTAATAACTTATTTGTAGGAGCTTAACACTTTGTGGTAGTTTCCACTATAACCTGCTGCAGGGGCTGGCACAATGTGGTAAGTGGTGCAGGGGGCATAAGGCGTAAAGGTGCCCTCTACTGCTCTGCTGTGCCAGTCCAGGCTTTCCTGCACTGCTACACTGCTCCATCCACCCACAAGCATGATAATTTGCCCTGACACTGTTGACACTTCCCATTTCTTCAGCTACCCTTTTTAGGCAACAGTTGCCTGTTATGCTCTATTCCTGGAGCTGCTTGATGATGGGTGTTTTTTTTTATTTTTTTATTCTAACATTTTCTTTATATGTTATTGCAATGCATTTTATATACAAAATGTTTGATTGCATTTCACTATAGCTGTGTTTCATAACTTTTAAAGAAAAAATTGGATTATTATTATTATTATTATTATTATTATCATCATTATTATCATCAATAATAATTAAAACAGCAGCGAACCGACTTTCATGGCTATCTGCATATTGCTTTTCACTGTGTTTACTCTCTGTTTTCAAAACATAGCAGATAAGTTCATAAAGCCAGCAATCCCAAAACAAGGCCATTCCTGAGTGATGCTTGCTGTGTATTGGGAAAGCAAATAAATCTGCATTACGGTGTGCAGTTTGTAAAGTGGGTACAGAGTGACTAAATATTCATGGTGCCTTTTTTATGATGAGTGCTATTTTGTATGTATAAGGTACCAGAACACTCCTAACTTATCAAGTTCTATATATACCTTTATGTCATGCCCCCAGTTCATTATATACTCAGCTGTAGTGCTTCTAGTCTTTTTTTTCAGCTGCACTGTAGTACTATAAAGAGAAAGAGGTCATGGGAAACACCTGACTAGACTACTGAAAAAACTGTACTTGTTAAGGAGACCCCAACCCGCCATCACATAGAGTACCACAGTACAGATGTATCATGCCCTCTCTTATTCAGATATTATGAATATAAAGTAACCAACTTCAATGAGTGCGTTTCACTGGTTCATGTTGGAAAGTCCACAGGCTTATGAAGATACTGTTGAAAATTCACCTAGGAACCAAAAGGAGAACTGCAGTCCATTTTACGGTTGATTGATAGGAAGTTTTGGACAGGCAACAACAAAAAATGATTCTCCTTAGTGTTTCCCATCAGCTCTATAATTATATCTGTATTTGTTTCAGTTGTTTTACAATTTTCTATAAATGTATTTGCTCTAGGCAGATATAACTTACTGTAAAATGTAGAACGCAATACTACCCACCATGTGTAACTCATATGTTCTCTTAACTGTGGATCCG
The DNA here is from genome assembly GCA_011038615.1 of Limnodynastes dumerilii. Taxonomy (NCBI): domain Eukaryota; kingdom Metazoa; phylum Chordata; class Amphibia; order Anura; family Limnodynastidae; genus Limnodynastes; species Limnodynastes dumerilii. Next base: position 417,894 of record WWET01001071.1, on the reverse strand, counting down.
GCCCAGTGTTTTGTTTCCTCTTCTCTTGTTAACTTATCGGCTTCTAGTTAATTTAGTTACTCTACGTCAATGACCTAAGATTGAATTACAGCAGTGACATTTTGGTTTACTTACGCACATTACTCATACTGGGCTCATCCAGAGCTACGTTGCCTTTATGTTTCTTAGCGTAGTGTATTTACTATGCACTCCCCTTGCATGTATGTACTTTGGCCATTTTACGCTTCCCAAACCCTACCTTAACTTTACACAGCGTATGTACTGACGTACGTATAGACGGCGCATACTTACGAGCCTAAGCACGCCCATACTGCACAATTTAAACGCCTCACCCCGCCTCCGAAACTTAATTGCGGGTGTCGTATAGCTGACACACCCCTTCGTACGTAGTTACGCTGAAAATACGTGACTGGCCTACGCGCTCTGAGTTACGCGGTGTAACATCTGCCACGTACATGCGCAATAAGTACTAATGGACGCTTTTACGCTAGTGGCTAGCGTAAAATCACTCGCATACGTAGCTTACCCCATTATCCTATGGAGAACTATACCTTTTTTTGTTAGGAATGTTGAATCTCTATATAATATTCCTTGTCTAGATTCTCAGTCATTGTTTATGTTTACTAAATGTAATTCAGAGTGCCAACACAGGGTAATATTCAAAACTATGTACCGGATCCAGACCCAACACGCTTTCCGTATGTGAAAGTCCACACAGAAGAGGATAGTAAACCCCCCTCATTGAACATTTATAAAGGCAGCCTTAAGTCACACGAGCGGGTCAGCAGTCCGTCGCTATTCCGTCACCTACTGTAAAATGAACATGCTTCCCTTGGCGGGCAGATGGGAAGACCATCCCCTTTCTTTTTAATTCCCAGTTAGGTGTTAGGTATGGAAAACACATGTAACATCTGGAGGGCGCTTGTCTCCTCCCCTTCAGACACCCCACTTACGCACTTTAACACAATTGCATGTGTATAATGCTTTAAACATTGATTTCTATTGAATTTCTATGTCTAAATAGAGCTTATGTAACAATTAAAATATATTTGTCATAGTACAGTTTTTTATTTTTTTGTATGCTTTTTTTTATTAATCATTTGCATTTAGTAAGGAAAACTTTTTGTTTGCAGTAGCCCATGGAATAAGGTTGGGAAGGTTTTGTATGTAAAATGGTGTCAGATAGATAGATAGATAGATAGATAGATAGATAGATAGATAGATAGATAGATAGATAGAGGATGGTAGGATGAAGACAAGAAATTGTATGTTTTGGCTGAATGTTGTATAGATAACAATATACCATATTTTCTAATAAAATAAATTCATTAGAATCTATATTTTGGAATTTCAATTTATTGACAGTTCTTGGTATGAGATTTTCACTCCACAATATGTATACACAGTATAAGTCTGAATGACTGATAGAGTGGCCTTCAAATGATAATGAGCTCCCTGGTGCACCTCAGATGCGGCCAACTGTACCTTGCACTCAGAAGTACCTTCCAACTTGAATAATAATATGGATTATTGCATATTGATACAGTAACCTTGTCTGTAATCTTGGCATATCAAAACCAAGGATTTTTTTCCTTAAAGTAGTTTCCTCCAAGCACTGCAAGACTGTGCAGTATGAGCGATTTTCATTTTCTTTCATGTTATGTTTTTATTTATCTACTTTACTTATATTCTGACTCAAGTAGCGATTGTGGCTATTAAGTATTTTATCCATACTTAGATGGATGCATTTTCCTCACTCTTCTTATTAATGGTCTGTTGCTTTTTATTAATTACCTTTCACTGTTTCAGTATTAATATGGGCTATTATACCTGTTAATGGCTCTACGTTTCAGTTTTACTAGGTAAAGCATTGATGATTTTTCTACATGCAGCAAACATATTGGTTCCAAGGTATATCCAGAAAACCAATGCATCTTGCAAGACTGATATGTTCATGCACCAGCATAAGGATTAAGAAATGAGGTTTGCTGTCTACTGTGATATGATGTCTATGGTGCATACATCTTTTATTCCATCTGCTAGCAACGACGTGGACATAAGATTCTTTTATGCCTTTTTGGCAAATATTGTACATTTTGTTGTTGACAGACACAGTTGTTTATTTAAATAATTGAGTTCAATTATTTAATACGTTCAACAACAGGGATTACATTGTGATTTAACTACCAAGAATACAAGAGGTGCAGCTTTTTACAAGACTCTCTTATCAAAACCTCTTGGGACCTATCCAGAGTTGGAGAGTAGAAACAAAACAACAAAGAAGTGTAAAGCTGGCCAAACACTGGAGCGATTACCAGCCCGATCATCTAATTATCGGGTGATCAGGCAAATAATTGCCCTAGTTAGTGGACAAGATCAATTTTGAAAACTCCAGATAAACGCACCAGGAATGCTTTTGTTCGAATATTTGGTCTTTTGGCATGTTTGATTTAAGTCAGGTGCTAGCACCCGATAATTTAAGGGAGCCAATAAACTTACTGAATGGCTCCCTATTCTTTAAGTGCCTCCCTCTTCTGCTAGGGTTATCAGTCCCAGCAGGAGAGGTGTATGGTGCCGATAACGGGGCATTAACCTGGTGGGAAATCATCACGTTTATTGGGCCACCCCCTGCTGGGATCGAAAATTGACCCAGTATATGACCAGCTTTAGTGTACACTTAAGCCACATTGTAAAATGATAACATTATAGAATGAATAAGTTGTATTTTCTTTTCATGCAGTAAGAACACTTTGTTTACTGGACAGTATGCTGCAGCTTCATTTTAAAGTGTGACTTAGAGCTGACCTATGAGATGCCACCTCTCAGCTCTGTTTGCACATTCTTATTGTGCCCTTTCTTCTAGATGAAAACTTATGGATCATTTAATTTGTTACATGTCTGTGAACCTTCTTGATTCATTACTTCTAATATTAGTAGGAACTGTTGTCAATACACAAGTGGGTAAAGACCAATGGGCAATGGCTCTTCCTCTATGTTATGAATATAATGGGCATTCTGGACATAGTAAAATACATATTTAATACAAAGCCATATTATAGAGCCCAAAAAACTGTCATTGGTCTGTGCATCATAGAGTCTAAAAAGGTCTAGTGGGAAAGAGAAAAATTAAACATTTAATTTAATGAGTATGAACTTAATTAGTGATGAAGAAATCCCTCACCTCTAGCCTGGGTACCAGGATTCACCACACAGCATTGATCTAATATAATGACCTGTATTTATGTCTACTCCTTTATTTAGAGAAATGATAGCATATTGGAAAGATCATTAAAATATATCATTGTTGCCCATCGAAACTTGCACATTAAATATTAGGACAATGTTGTCTATACAAGCAACACGTTGATATACAATATTTTGCATGGACTGCTATCAATATAGATTTATTACAGAACAATATTTTTCTACTGGCTTAATAGATCTGATAAAAGATTTGATAAAAAATGAATATACTTCTATATAGTGAGTCAACAGACTCGTCTGTCCTTCTCTAGCCCTTTCTGCAGATCCAGGCCGCCCACTGGATGAAAGAAAGTCTCTTTGCATTCTATATCTGTGAAAGTCATAAAAATCTTTGCATTTTAAAATATATTGCTTATTCAAATACAGGGCAGTGCTGGATTAACAAATGTTATTCTATTTCTGTAATCATTTTTCAATGTACATCTTTTGTGGAATAGATTAATTAAATTTCATATCATGGGTAATTAGATGTCTCGTCTGCCAAATCATTTCTATAAACATATGAATGATATTTGTACCTTAGCACTTAATATCTACTGTAGATATTTCTCAGAAGAGAAATTGGCCTAAGGAAATTACACTGCCGCTATTTTAAACCTGTGCATGCTAACCAAACCTGTGTAGAAATCAACAACATATTTAATATACTGTAGGTGTTTTTCATGAAACACTTTGCAGATATAAGCATGTAAGATTGAATCCAGAAATCGTGCTCGTTAGTGTCTGCAGCCAGTGGGAGTCCCCACACCGATGGCTCTCAATGAGAAGAAGAGACAGCCGAACGGGTGAGTATGCCGATCAATATACTCACCCATTCATTATTGGAAGCCCCGCTAAAAGAGAGAGGTGAGTAACCTCTCCGGGGACTTTTAGGCTTAGAGGGGGGTTAGGGTTAGGCTCTGGGGAAGGGAGGGTTAGGGCTGTGGAAAGGGTGGGCTAGGGTTAGAATCAGGATAAGCAATCATTTTCCCTGCTAGTTTGAAACTGACTGAGAGAGAACGGCCCTATCAAAATAAGGATATTCTTGACGGGGACCCACACCCCTCTGCACTCTGCAGCAGGGTGTCATACATAATTCTGGCTCTGGTCATAATCTTTAAGTAGAATGCAACAAAACAAAGTAATATAAGTTACATGTAAAGAATTACTAAGCTGCGATTTTGGAAAAGTGCAGATGTTGCCCATAGCAACCAATCAGATTCTAGCTCTCACTTTCCTATTATATACTAGAGAATGTCAGCTAGAATCTGATTGGTTGCTATGGACAACATCTCCACTTTTCCAAACCCGCAGCTTAGTAAATCTGGCCCTTAGTTGGACTTGACATTCATGTTGCTTCCATTATTTTGAAGGCTAATTTCTTCTCCTCTTTGAGCTTTTCTTTCTATATAATGTAATCTTGGGAGATCAGGGGGCTGCTTGTTAGAATACATTATGTAGAAGTGGAAAAAAAAGGCAGCTCGCTTTCAAAAAATAGCATAGATAGTTTTTTTTGACTCATTTGAAACATGGTTTTACTCAGGTGTACACACTTGCACCTGTAATGGGTAACAGTTTAACCAACTTCAATTATTAGTCACAATGGGGCTGATCCTAGGTAATGGCTGACAGGGGAATTACGTACAGCTCGTATGTAATTCCCCTGTTTTGAAGGTTGTGTGCATGCGCAGAACCTTCTTATGACGCTGTAAGGGCTGGTGTACGTAACAAACACCCCTTTACGCATGTTGTATGTCGTATCTCTGCCGTGAAGGTGGAGATAGATGTGCTAATGAGGGAACGGGGCGGGGAAAGCCCTGTTACAACCAGATATGTGGCTGTAAGGCCGCATACATGATCGTAAAAGTTAAGGTAGGTATTTGGACACGTACGTGTCCAGATTTCCTACCGACAGCGGGGAGTGAACGGTGCGTGCACTCCCCACTCCGAGGACAGCCGTGATGACCTCGGGCGCCCGTAAGACGCCCGTAGGTCTGGATCCGGCCCAATTAGAAGAAGAGAAGTAGTGTATTGTGTTTACTAAAGAGATCTGGGGAAAGCATTGGCAACTAAGATCACTCCAGACAAATTAAACAAATACTGCAGATTTGATTGTACTGTGGCTTAATCTACTATAGTAATTATAATAATTTAAAATAATTAAATTAGTTGGTTGGTGGATTTTTTTTTCGTGTTCAAACAAAATAATAATATTAGTTAGACAGAACAAACAAATATGTTGATGTGTGTCCACTGAAAGCAGCCTACCGACTGCAATAGCTTTAGCATCACAGGAACCATTGTAGCACTATTTACCAGATAAAAAACTATTAAGTGTACTGCATTGTCTAGAAAGTTGCGTAAGTATATGTCATCCCCTTAATACGATGTTTATTTATTTATTTCATACAAAGCTTGAAACCCAATCTTCTTATTGTTACTATGCACACTTTTGTTTATTAGTTGAGAACAATGGCTGTTGTTCCGCAAATTATTCTGATCTTATTCAGTGTTATTGGTAAAATGCCCAGAGTTACATTTTGAAGAATACACGTGGCTTAGTGTATGAATTAACATTGCTATGCTAGGTTTGTAAATGAGAAAATAAAAGGACTAGTTTACCAGGTGGATCAAAAGGCATGAAATAATTTATAGTTCTTTTAATTCTGTATGTTAAAAAAATAATGACAGTATATCCCCGTAGGGCTCTGAAAAATGACAAATGAAATTGTATTGCTTCAATTTCAAAAGGTCTCTGTTAAATTTACCAACAAGGGATGTGTTATCACAGGGCAGCAGACGCAAATCAGTAAAATCCAACAAAGTAGTTTGCTACTGGAGTTTTAATGAGGTCAGTCACCCAGTCCTGTAAAACAATTAATTTCTACAGCACCTAGCTGCATGTGTTTCAGCAGAGATGAATGTTGCTTTCTCCCCTCTGATTTACCAGTTCTTCATATTCATGTAAGGACAAATTGTCACAGTGTAGGATAGTGTGCCCATTTATACCTGTTTCCCACTAATGAGGGCAATCTGTGTTTTTCCCCTGTGGAAATGATAGAGAAATGGGAATGCAGGATTATGTGAAGAAACCATGTACAGAAAAACACCTGCAGACATAAATTTATATGTATTCTATTGATAATAATAGTCTCTATGGACTGGATAATAATAGTTTCTATGGACTGGATAATAATAGTCTCTATGGACTGGATAATAATAGTTTCTATGGACTGGATAATAATAGTCTCTATGGACTGGATAATAATAGTTTCTATGGACTGGATAATAATAGTCTCTATGGACTGGATAATAATAGTTTCTATGGACTGGATAATAATAGTCTCTATGGACTGGATAATAATAGTTTCTATGGACTGGATAATAATAGTCTCTATGGACTGGATAATAATAGTTTCTATGGACTGGATAATAATAGTCTCTATGGACTGGATAATAATAGTTTCTATGGACTGGATAATAATAGTCTCTATGGACTGGATAATAATAGTTTCTATGGACTGGATAATAATAGTCTCTATGGACTGGATAATAATAGTTTCTATGGACTGGATAATAATAGTCTCTATGGACTGGATAATAATAGTTTCTATGGACTGGATAATAATAGTCTCTATGGACTGGATAATAATAGTTTCTATGGACTGGATAATAATAGTCTCTATGGACTGGATAATAATAGTTTCTATGGACTGGATAATAATAGTCTCTATGGACTGGATAATAATAGTTTCTATGGACTGGATAATAATAGTCTCTATGGACTGGATAATAATAGTTTCTATGGACTGGATAATAATAGTCTCTATGGACTGGATAATAATAGTTTCTATGGACTGGATAATAATAGTCTCTATGGACTGGATAATAATAGTTTCTATGGACTGGATAATAATAGTCTCTATGGACTGGATAATAATAGTTTCTATGGACTGGATAATAATAGTCTCTATGGACTGGATAATAATAGTTTCTATGGACTGGATAATAATAGTCTCTATGGACTGGATAATAATAGTTTCTATGGACTGGATAATAATAGTCTCTATGGACTGGATAATAATAGTCTCTATGGACTGGATAATAATAGTCTCTATGGACTGGATAATAATAGTTTCTATGGACTGGATAATAATAGTCTCTATGGACTGGATAATAATAGTTTCTATGGACTGGATAATAATAGTCTCTATGGACTGGATAATAATAGTTTCTATGGACTGGATAATAATAGTCTCTATGGACTGGATAATAATAGTTTCTATGGACTGGATAATAATAGTCTCTATGGACTGGATAATAATAGTTTCTATGGACTGGATAATAATAGTCTCTATGGACTGGATAATAATAGTTTCTATGGACTGGATAATAATAGTCTCTATGGACTGGATAATAATAGTTTCTATGGACTGGATAATAATAGTCTCTATGGACTGGATAATAATAGTTTCTATGGACTGGATAATAATAGTCTCTATGGACTGGATAATAATAGTTTCTATGGACTGGATAATAATAGTCTCTATGGACTGGATAATAATAGTTTCTATGGACTGGATAATAATAGTCTCTATGGACTGGATAATAATAGTTTCTATGGACTGGATAATAATAGTCTCTATGGACTGGATAATAATAGTTTCTATGGACTGGATAATAATAGTCTCTATGGACTGGATTCACACTTACGTTTTTGCTACTTTTTCTATGCGTATTTTTAGGCACGGTTAAACTGCGTATGCGTAGTAACTTTTTTTTACGCAAGCTACGTAGGATTTAGGCACTGAAGTCCATTACGCCCGGATTTGTAAATTAAACTTAGTGACATACATACGGAGGGGCGTGGTTGTCTTCCGTATGTGCGCAGATTAGTGAAAGTGGGTGGGGGGAGGCATTTAAATGGACTAATGTGAGTGCGGTTTGTCATGTACTCAAGTACGGAAGGAAAATAGGCACATAACTATACCCGTACACTTAAGGTTGCCCTATGGATGCGTAAGTCACCGAAAACTCATCCATGTGAGGGAAGTGTCATGGGTGTTGCCCTGCCACGTACGTGCGTATATTTGCGTACTTTATACACATGCATCTGTGAATACGGCCCTATATGCCTATCTATCTACACAGACACATTTTTCCTCTGCTTTACCTCGGGATACAGTGATTTGTGTGGGAGAGATCAGAGGGTATTTTCCCCTCTCACCAGTCACATATCAGGACACATTAAAAAGCAGTCAGGCTGGGTTCTGCCTCTCTGGCTAAAATGTGTCAGTTCTATCCTGATGTCACCTTCATTAGACCACATAAAGCCACTCGTCCCCTTCCTTTTCAGTTTTCTGTAGTCAAGGATATTCACATACTTGCATTTTCATTTATCATGTTTTATAGACAAGCACTGTACAATTCTGCATTGAAGAAATATAACTTAGCCTAAATGACCTCTACAGGTGCAGGAAAAAAAGAGACCCTGTAATACAGTAATACAATAATGCAGAAATAGAAAATTAACAGTAGGGAACAAAGAGGTTTTAAGATTATTACCGTAGGCTACAGGCATTAAGTAATATCCAGTTTTGGTTATTATACACAAAACAGGACTGCAGTTAAAAGCAGCATTTTTTTCTTTTTCTAAATGATATGAATTTTAGACATTTGCTACATCTAATAATCATTAAAATAACAATATTTACATTTTATACAGAAAAATATATTTCTGTTTTAAAGAGAGTATAGATAGTATTCTAAGTACATCAGGCATGTATATCCTGCAAAAGTACCTAAACATCCAGAAATGATGCAATTTATAACTGCCGAGCTATGCAGCAAAATAGTGCATGGAGAAAGGAGATTACTGACATATCATTTCAGCCCTGTTCTGCTGTCTGACTCACTCCTACTAATTGCACATTAGTATTCTACTGACAGATACAGTCAATAATTGATAATGGGGTGGGATCTGGTCATGTAATGACATGTAAAGCTGCACAGCATCAGCTGGGGATGAATGTCTGCTTCTCCATTCCCTCCCTGGGTCGTGCTGGCAACTAGTACATCTAAACAAACATCTCAGTGTAATTGCTGGGGACCAGCACTATTAAGAGGTGGAGGAATTTTACATGTGCTTTCACAACAGCAATACTATTGTGGAATACAGGTATCATAACAGTAATAAAATATACCAAAGATACAGTGTTAGTATTATGACAAATATGATACATGTCAGTGCTGTTTTACTTATTTAATATAAAGACAATATTTACAGATTAAATGTTAATGGAGGCTTTCACTGCTTACACTGAAGAGCTACTAATCTTAATTGTTAATCTACAATGTGGAAACATTATGTATTATTATTATTATTATTATTATTGCTAATAAAAGTTGATAAATAATGGGCGTGTTATTATGTATTTTGTTGAGTTTTTATGAGTTGGCAGTGACTATGGTCGATTCCCATAGAGAGAATGGACCAGATCCAGAGCTACGACTGGTAGCGTATTTACGCTTCTCAGAGGCGTAAAAATGCTGTTTTGAATGTACTGCGCATGCACGCGGCAGATGTTACGACACGAAATTCAGAGTGTACGTACGAGCCTACGATCAACAGCGTAACTACGGACGATGGGGCGTCTTTACGGCCGACAGCAGTTATGCAGAAAAGCTAAGGCAGGGTTTGGAAAGCGTAAAACAGCAAAAATACATACGACCGTGGGGGGTGCCTAGGGAAGTACATAGTAATTACTAAACCGTAAATACACTACGCGTTGAATGGTAAAGGGAACGTAAGTTTGGATCCGGCCCAATGCATCCAATGGAAATGCAAACAGAGTTGAGTGACCTAAGAACATCTGGCTCTGAAGATAGGCTTTCATACCGAATAAACTATCATAAAGTTGTTATTTTATCTCACAACACAAATGAAGTTACACATCCTACACCCAAATCCAAACTTACTAATCATTGTAATACTATTAGGAATACAGTATAGCATTGCTTTACTTGCTCTTCTTCTTGATCATGAAGTGGATTATATAAGTACAATGTTTTATGTCTGTGTCACATAAGAGCATTATTAAATTGTTAACCAGGTCAAACATTATTATAGGTGAGCATTGTGTGCAATGTAATGTACTGACACGCTGACACATTCCTGATCCAAGTGATGGATGAAATTGTAAATAGACACTTATTGAATATACTTCAAGGCTTTGTTCCAGTGGTGATGTCTTTGCAATGGTGACCAGCAGCATTGGTCTGGATGCAGTGATTGGATCGTGCTGAGAGAGATATGAAAGGGATATGAAAGAG
>WWET01001071.1:379294-393494 GCA_011038615.1 Limnodynastes dumerilii | reverse complement strand
GCAGACTGGATGGGCCATGTGGCTCTTATCTGCCTTCACTTTCTATGTTTCTATGTGTTGGGTTTAGAGACTAATAGAATTTTGCTACTTTTTAAATACTTCATATAATATATGCCAGGCATGCCTAAAATTGACAGCACTGGATGATGTGTTCCATCTTGAAATTAATGATGTTCATTATATAACCTTATATATAATATCTTATATATGTAGCATTGTGTTTTATGAATATACACAGGTTTCAGTCTGTCAATCTTATGGTAAAAAATCCTGTGTCGTAAAATTATAATTGGACACATAAAGACAATTCTCTGACTAAAAATTGACAAGTGAGAAAATCTAAATTCAAATCTTATTAGTGCAAAAACATATGTTAAAAGACATTGAGAAAGTAGAACCTAATCAAAAGCTAAACTAATTTATTGATTTTGAAATGAGCTTCAGAAATAATATGCAGATATTCTTTTGAAAAAAATATATATACCTTCCATTGGAGAAGAAAACATAGGGATACATGCTAAAGAATAATAACAGCGCTCCATTGTAGAGCCATCTGGATCATTGCCAAGTTAGGAAGCGTGGTCAGAGCTCGGCCTGTGCATGCAGCCGTCTTGAATTGCCCTAATTGGTCCTGGTCATGCTGAAAGTAATCAGGTTGCTCTCATCAAAGAATCACACAGTTACTCTACATGTGTTAAAACTACAATACTGATCCTGCTGCTTGGATCCAGCTGACAGTGCATCACATCAATCAAAGCTATTTAGTTGTTGCAGGAAATTGTATATTTGTTCTTTTACACTTTTTTTTTCCATGTTATTTATTTTAATGTAATATTCTTCCCCTTTATCTATTATTATAAGTTGGAATAGTGTTCTATTGTAGCCTGTGCTTCCAGTTGCCTTTCTTTTGTAATAAGAAGAACATTCTATGAGCAATCAGCAATGCGCTCTGCATTGAAAAAACGTTTCATAGTGTGGTTTGCTATTACAGTGGTCTGTGTTCCGAAGGACCATTGTACGGCAGCTGAATTGAGAAGGTGACAGTGCTGCAGTCGTGAAGCATCATCCCTCATGGTATTGCTGAGTTAGGCATTTTTATCTATGTTCTTAAACTCAAAATCAGCCCTTATGTATATATTCTGCTCTTCTTAATGAGGACTCATATGGAATTCTGCATAGGTCTTTATGCATATCATATTGTGTTCTTTTTGTGTATACTTTAGTAGCCACCCCCTATGTGCCTACTGAAGAAAACAGCAGGTCAGGCCTAATATATGCACTCCCCTCGCTCGTACTTTGGTTGTTTTACGTTTCCCAAACCCTACCTTAACTTTTCAAAGCGTAAGTTCTGACGTATGTAATGGCCTAACCCGACCCATACTGTACAATTTAAATGCCTCCCTCCGCCTACAAAGTGTATTTCCGGGTGTTGTATGGATGAACCCGCCCCTTCATTCATAGTTACGCTGATGGTACGTACGTTTAGAGTTACATAATGTAACATCTTTCGCGCGCATGCACAATATATGCAAATAGGCGATTTTACGTCAGAGTGCTTAGGTCTGGATCTACCCCATCCTGAGTACACATATAGCAATCAGATATGGTCTCACCTGCAGGAGGTGCTTTGACGCTGGGCAGGTGAGCTTAACCCAATATAGCTAAACCTCCTTTTTTATGTATGTGCTGACACACAGTGTTATATAATGTTTGTATGGAGCGCTGAACTTGTTTTTCATTGCTTGTATAAAACAATAACATGTAGGGTTCTACCATTCCGGGATCATTCAGCACATTCGGTGGTAATCATTTTATTAATAAAACTTTTCTAGGGTCTTCCAATGATCTGTGTAATCTAAATCCTCAATTACAGCATATAACCTCAAGCCTGAAGGTTCACATAATGTAAAAAAAAAAACGAGGAAGAGAGAAAGTTTAAACATTTTATTCATAGTTGCCAACTCTCCCTGAATATCAGGGAGACTCCCTGAAGATTGGGTAATCTCCCTGACTCCCTGAAGTATTTGGTAATCCCAGAACTTTCCCCTATATAAACTGTGTGTACACACTATTAGTGATATTATCCAGTACCCTACTGAATCAGAGGAGGGAACTCAGAAATCCATGATTGACTACTATGGCCCCACATGCACTCTGCCATGTCTATATACCGCAATAGTATAATATTCATTGATATTGTTTATTTTGGTTCCTTGTCTTTTGTTTGCATATGTTTGGCACTGTAACTATTTTAATATATTTAATATTTTAATATATAGCAGTTTGACTAATCAATATTTACAAAGTTTTGGATATGTTTTGATGTGCTATCTGTGGATCCAATAAGGGCCACCGCCAGATATTTTTGGGCCTGGGGCACATCCTTGGTGGAACTGCAATACCAGCGGGGACTCCCTGCACATTGGTCCCCTATAGTACAGCACTAAGCAGCAGCTATACCTGCTTCTTTACAGCCATGGGGGTAGATCCAGACCTATGTGCTTGTTACGTTTCATCGCATTGCGTATTTACGCTATCGTATTTTCTATGCTTCTTCCCCTCGCTCAAATGTACTTTGGCCATTTTACGCTTCCCAAACCCTACCTTAACTTTTCAAAGCATAAGTTCTGACGTATGTAATGGCCTAACCCGACCCATACTGTACAATTTAAATGCCTCCCTCCGCCTACAAAGTGTATTTCCGGGTGTTGTATGGATGAACCCGTCCCTTCATTCATAGTTACGCTGATGGTACGTACGTTTAGAGTTACATAGTGTAACATCTTCCGCGCGCATGCACAATATATGCAAATAGGCGATTTTACGTCAGCGTACTTAGGTCTGGATCTACCCCATCCTGAGTACACATATAGCAAACAGATAGGGACTCATCTACAGGAGGTGCTTTGACGCTGGGCAGGTGAGCTTAACCCAATATAGCTAAACCTCCTTTTTTATGTATGTGCTGACACACAGTGTTATATAATGTTTGTATGGAGCGCTGAACTTGTTTTTCATTGCTTGTATAAAACAATAACATGTAGGGTTCTACCATTCCGGGATCATTCAGCACATTCGGTGGTAATCATTTTATTAATAAAACTTTTCTAGGGTCTTCCAATGACCTGTGTAATCTAAATCCCCAATTACAGCATATAACCTCAAGCCTGAAGGTTCACATAATGTAAAAAAAAAAGACGAGGAAGAGAGAAAGTTTAAACATTTTATTTGTCATGTCAGAAGACAAAACTTAAATTAAAAAAAATCTATGCATTACCAAGAAGTGAAATAAAAACACTTAAAGATAACAAAGGGGACATTTCTTATCCCCCATTCCACAGGAGAGTGTGTTTTTATCTTTACCGCTCACATGTGAGAGAAGTGTCCATAACTCACAAGTAGCAATGTTTACATGAGTTGTAAAGTCTGTCCCCCTAGGAGAAAGCAGCTCTGTATTTTGTTTATGTTGGAAATGCTGCATGAAAGAAAACAAAAATCCGAATACAGTCTTATTTTGCACATTCCATTTTTCAATTTACAGATTTTTCTTGACATCCTATTTATAGTCTGTTCCCAGCAGAGATCAGCATAATTAATGTAAAAAATCTCACTGATGGAGTTTTGCAGTGGACCTGTCACTTTGCAGCACTGCCACATTTTGCTGTTGCTTTGTATACCACATTCTGATATGTATGTGTATTATGTGGAATGCATAGAGCAAGCATGATGAAGGTCAATCTATTGTGCTGGAGTTGGACTATAAATATTCAACATAACCTCACATTTTTTTGGGCCACAAAAAGGGGTTATTGACAGCTGGCAGAGTTTGGCAACAACATTGATTTTTGTGTGGCTTATTTTGTCCTGTTTAATTGCTGTGAGGCATATATCTGTAAATCTTAGTGACTATTCAGTTGACTGCTGATTTTTAATGAATAAATTGCAATGCATTCTGACACATCCAGACTAAAGGGTAATGACACTTCAGACAGAGGGGTTGGGTTAAGGAAGTGGGCATTTCCCCTTAGTTAGTTTACAGTGTAGATGTTACGGGGGCTGGTGCCACATCTGAGTTTTCCCATGTGGCAACAATTATTTAACCTGCTCAGCTATCATGACAGCTGATTGGCTAAGCTGTACAAGTAAGCACCATTGCAGTGGATTAACTGAGCCTTGACACATGAACACACAAGTCAAGTGGCTCAGCTGAAGCCCTGCATCTGCACCTGCATCTACTTGTACGGCTTTGCAAATCAGCTTGGACATGAGCATTACAAGTAAGCGCTGCTGCAGGGACTTAGTTGGGGCAGCTTGTGTGTTCATCAACGGCCACCAAGACTTGGGGTCCATAACCACCTCTTTTCCCAGTGCCCTAGGCATCTGCCTAAGGCTCCCTAACTCCCAGAGCCGGGGCATCTGGGCGCGGTCTAACAGACATGCCCGATCTCCAGCCACTTCACTGCAGTGCATGGGGAGGAATGTCAATGACTGCCATCCAAAGCATACTGTATAATGGCTGCCATCAGGGTGTTTAAAAAGGGGGTGTCAATCTATGCTATCCCTTCTTTTGCACTTCAGTAGAGTCTGTCTTATGGGGTTAATTCATAATGTAAATGCATAATAATGCTAATCAGCAAATGAATGTTTCAAACACAGTGCAGATAAAAGCAGGACAAGTAAATGTATGCTCATATGAAATCACTGACTCTTGGAATTGATCGTCTGTACATGTATAAAGACTAATTACTTTATGTCAGGGGTTAGGGCAAGTCCTTATTGTCCTAAGGGAAGCCTCAGAGATATTTGAGGTTATTGTTCATTAATCACTCCTGCACACTTTCATAAAGTTATTTATGCACACACACACACACACACACACACACACACACACACACACACACACACATATATACATAGAAATGCCAGCTTTGACATGTTGCAATTAGCTTGTAAATAATGTCAATCTGCCTTCACAGAGGGAAAGTCTACACAGAGGGGTAGAGCCAGTGATTATGGTTCTGATTCACACTTAAGAATCTGCGTAATTTTAGGCGCGTATATTTAAGAATGGATGCACTGCGCATGCGTAGTAACTTTTATACGCTGTTTACGTTGGACTTACGCATGCAAATTACATCCTTATACACTAGGCACCTAAAGTCTCTAGGTTCGTAGTAACATATGCAAAAATGGGCGTTCCATGAATAAGTAACTAGGCAGATACGCAGATTTGGGTGGAAAGAGGCATTTAAATGACCAAATGAAGGCGCGGTTATGCAGTTAAAGAGGCATTTAAATGATCAAATGAAGGCGCGGTTATTCACTTAAGTTCCTAAGTAGACACCCTACGCATTCAAATGCGAACCTTCAGTTAAGGGAGTTCTATGGCACTCGTAAGTCACATAAGAACCTGAAAACCGGGGGCGTGCCGAGGGAGTTTCATTGCTATTAGGTGCGTATATTTAGAAACCTATCGCGTTCTTACGTGTGAATCAGGCACAGGAATATATATATACTTCTATCAGTGAATATACTAGCCAGATTTGCTTCTCCTCACAGCCAGCCTGGCTAGCAGGGCACCATCTTCAGAATCTTTCACCAGTTTCCGAATTCATGGTACTCTTCAGTCACTGGTCGGTGCATGTACAGAGTCTTATCCTAATATTGTACACTGTGTATTCCTGTCAGGTGTTTGAAATCTTCAAAGATGGGTTGGATACATTGGTCAGATAAATTTTAATTATTTTGCAACTAATTCCCATGGGCAAAATATATATTACTTGTGTTTTTACTTATCAATACACTGCATTTTTTTTTTTTTTTGTTATTTTTTTTTTTTTTTTTTAAGTGTCATTTTTTTATATTCTAGCAGTCTCCCCATGCAGCAGCTATTAGGTGTGCTGAAAAGGGAGGAATATGGGGAGAAATCTGGAATTCCTGTAAGAACACCATCTGAAGACAAACTCTGCTCCAACACTTTGAAAATGTAACGGGCTGGTGACTGGGGGAATAGGGAATAGGGATTACCATGGAAACAGTAATAGCGTTTTGTAGATATAGTTCAGTTTGTTTATTTGTAATAATGGCCGTCTTCACAAGAAAATGTTCGTTATTGCATTAAAAACAAACTGATCTAGGTTTAGTAACTAGAGCCCATGCTTGTGATCGTTAGTACAAGTGGCACTTTAATTGGGATCAGATCATAACAGTGGGCCTGATTCACACTTAAGAACACCATAGGTTCTTAAATATACGTACCTAATAGCAAGGCAACTCCCTCAGCACGCCCTCGGTTTTCAGGATCTTATGTGACTTACTGTAGGTTTGCATTTGAATGCGTAGGGCATCTACTTAAGAACTTAACTGTATAACCGCACCTTCATTTGGTCATTTAAATGCCTCTCTCCACCCAAATCTGCGGATCTGCAGTTACTTATTAACAGAACGCCCTTTTTTTGCGTATGTTACTACGAACCTAGAAACTTTAGGTGCGTAATATATAAGGACGTAATTTGCATGCGTAAGTCCAACGTAAACAGAGTATAAAAGTTACTACGCATTCGCAGTGCATCCGTTCTTATATATACGCACCTAAAACTACGCAGATTCTTAATTGTGAATCAGGCCCAGTATGTACTTTACACAAGCGCTTGATTCATTGATCTTTCTTTCATTACATGTATTGTTTAAACTTATTATCAAGATTAAATGTACTACGCAGCAGGGTCCCCACAAGTTAGTGACACAAAAACCTTAATTTGGTCTTTCTAGCACCAGACCTGGATGCTCCCTTCTAATGTATACTGTACCAATCCCAACTTTCAGGTCATTTTGTGCAATGGAGTTGGAAATATTAAGGTAGCGCCTTCCAGACAGAAGTTCATCGTTGAGCTTGGAGGGTGGTAAAAATCCGAATGCACCGATGTCTGAGTGATGCAGCTCATAACTAGGATCTAGCCAAAGCTTTCGCTCAGGGATCTATGTGTATGATATGACTTAATGCATCAATGTGGCAAATATGTATAAAATTTGATTCACCTGAAGACACGCAGACAGAGAAAAACACGTTGTAACCAAAAAATGTCAAACTGTCTGGAAACATTTTGTGATGCATCTTAAAGTAATGTTTTCCCTCCAATTTATCTTCACTGTACTCTGCTTACACAGATAGAAATGGCAACCACAGTCCTGCTACTATGTTAAGTTGAATATAATAGGAAAGAATACTCATTAAAAATGCATGAGCCTATATTGTCTGGCAGCACAGAACACACAGACACATGCCTCTACACTGCAGACAGCTCCAAAGATCAAAGCTATCAGACAAGTTTCCTAAAGGGCAGAGGCAGAGAAAACGAGTTTGCACTGTGTCATAGGTTAAAAAGAAAGAAAAAACTCTTTATCCTTAAAAAACCAGCAACACATTAATACATCACCATCTCATACAATTGGTTTCAATGTCACCATAGACCAAGATTTTTAATTGCTCCAAAAGGGTATTTTAAGAGCCATTTTTTGTAGTAGCATCATCAAACCAAGCACTGGATAGTGTCAATGCTCTAATGGAGTTGTATTTCAGTTCAGCTGCAAGATCTGGTGAGTTCTCCGTCCTTGCTGTTACTGACTGAACGGCTCCTGCTGTGACTGCTGAAAATGTTGCAACAACTTTGTTTCCAAGCTATCCCAAGCTGCAACGAACCACAAGAGAACATAGGCAGAACAAAGGCCGTGTGGTTTCGGTTTTCATCAGCACATTTCTGAAGACAAACCTGAACTAAACTTCCTTCCCTGCCACAGACAAGTAAACTCTGATCTGTATTTCCCCAACCCCATCCCTTATGCTAATTCTCACCTTAACCCTCCCCTTCCAATACCCCAACCCTTCTTTCCCCACAACATGACCCTAAACTTCGACTTATGCGTTCCATCCCCTCCCTGCAACCTAACCCTAAGACTACCCTGTTAAACTACATCCCCTCCCCTGCACTAACCTGTCTTCGGAACATCGGGAACCATCGGGTTCTGCAGCGGGTCTGCGGCGTGAATTTCTGAATGGGAACATTTTTGCAATACGCACAGCTGACATTTAGCTGTGCGTATGTTAAGAATGGCAGTTTTGCAGCGGCACACGTAACCCAACAAAGGGAAACCTTTCTATAGATCAAGAATTAGGATAAGCATTCATTTTTGCCAGCGGACTAAAGATCAACCTGGCCTAACTCATAAATATCAGAGCATTTATTAATTGTAGAAGAGAGTTGCAGATCCTGGACCGGATTCACACTTAAGTGTGAAATCCGTAGGTTCGGATACATGTGTACCTGCACCTATTTCTCCTGTCCACTCCCCGACCTGCCCCCATTTTTAGGTAACTAATGGCACTTAGTGCCATAGACTGCCTTATATAACTGTGTATATTTTCCCTCCTAAGTAGGAGAATGACCGGCCCTCCCTCCCTGCCTAATCTACATCCTTCCCCTCACCCACTTTACCTAACTTCCACAGAAGCTGCATGGACGCGCCTCCTCTTTCTTAAGAAACTATGTGTGGTCTTTAAAAACTGCATTTAGTTAAGATATGCACCTAAAGGCTACATAGATTGCGTATTCTGTATGACTATGCATGCGCAGTAGCCAGTTTAGGAAATATACATATTTGAGAAGCTGCTGCTTCTTAGGTGTGAATCAGGGCCCCTGTAAAGATCTGTAAGGATGAGTTAGGATATATCTCGAGGCAAGTGAAGATATGTATGAAGGTACAGTCTTGATGATGGCTTTATAGGCTCACAAGAGTATTTTGTATTTCATGCTGTAAAAAACAGGCAACCAAAGTAGAAACTGACAGAGTGAATCAACACTAGAAGAGCATTCTGCAAGGAAAATGAGTCTATCTGCTGCATGCAGATAAGCTGTAGGGGGGTCATTTCACATTGAGGGAGTTAAACAAGGAGAATATTGCAATAATCAATGAGGGAGATGATAAGTGTATGAATGCTAGTTTTTGCACTTTCTTGTGAGATATGTGCATACTCCTTAAAAGATTTTTTAATGTATATAGCATAATTTAGATTCAGGCTTAAAGGAAAAGGATAATACCTAGACAGTTAGGATTATTGCAGTTTGTAACAGAAATAAATCAGATGGCAACTTATATGATCAGCTCAGTTTTTGAAATATTGATTTTGAGATGGTGAAGAAGGGGGAGGTGACATCCAAAAGAAATAACAGAGAGACATTCATTTAAGTGAATGGGCTTTGGTATAAGATCAGAAGTGTATAAGCAATTTGTGTTTAATCTCACAGAGATGATACTGAAATCCAAATGACTTTATTAGTTATCCAAGGGAAGTATCTTATTATTATTAATATTATTATTAACATTTATTTATAAGGTGCCACAGGTGTCCACAGCACTGTACAAAATACAACAAAATACAGTACGGACATGCAGGGCAGGAATGGTCAGCATAGTACATAATAAAATACAATATAAATATAATATATCAGAATAAAAATAATAATACAATAAAGTGAAGCAAGCACAGACATCAAGGCAAAATGTGAGGTGTTAAGTTTAGCAGATCAGAGAGGAGGGGATAGAGTACAGTGAGAGGTTGACAGGGAGTCACCACGTGGGGATGGGGTAAAAGGGTAGCAAAGGGGAACAAGAGGGTACGGAGTGAGTGGTAGAGGAGGGAGTAACACTATGATGAAGGGGTAGTATAAATAAAGAAAAGCAATCAACCTAACACTGAGCCTTGTACTCCAACATATAATCAGGAACATGTGAGCTGGATCCAGAAAATCAGAGCCATTACAGAGGTAGGATGTGAACCAGGAAAGGGCATTGTGTTGAATACCTAGGGATTGTAACATTTGTATGAGAAGAGAGTGGGCAACATTGTGAAAAAAAAATCCAGAAGAATTAGAAGCGTGTACTGACCTTTATTTTATGCTATTTATTTGTATCATGTTCAGTGCTCAACATACAGCACTCTAATAAAAGTATTACTATATTAATTTGCCTGTATCTATTTTAGGTTCCTAATGGTCCTCAGTTGTGTGATTCAGTAGTTTTATTAGCAGGTAGTCTTGTACATTAAGTTCAGTGTTCTTTTAATTAACATATTCATTCTTTAATTATAATTCTATGACTTCCAGCTTTGTTATTGTACAATAAGGGATAGAGTTATGCATAAATACATACATTAAAAAATCATAGTTTATCCTAAAGATATTTTTTTATTTCTGTTAACTATACAATGTTGTTTTATATATTTGCATATAAATATATTATTTTTACTCATATTTGTAATCTACATATTGTCCTTACAAAAACATGTAACCTGATTCAAATAACTGCTATCTCTCTGAATTTCCAGTGTCAAAGAGTATACACAAAGCATTAGCTGTGAATGTTATATTATTTACTATAACTATGCTGAATTTAAGCACATTTAGTGTGCAGCTTGAATAGATAACTGCCTACTCCTGCCACCTACCCTGATCCCCCTTTGTACCAAATCATCAGTGCAATCATAATGAACACAAGACTAGAACTCTCTTGCTTTAGAATCTCCCATGGGCACCTCAGCATGACAATATATTCCACTTTGAATCTCAAATCACAACTATTTGCTCTTAACTTTATGTCAATGCAATGTCATGTGTGAATACTATTTCTATTGTGTGGCAAAATAGAGAACCCAAGAGATAAGTGTCAGCTATATAAGCTGAGAGAAAAATGTTAAAATAATTGATGTTGCTACGGAAGGTTGCAAAACAAAGCTAATATATTTCATCAAGGGAACTATTTTATTGTGTGTGTGTGTGTGTGTGTGTGTGTGTGTGTGTGTGTGTGTGTGTGTGTGTGTGTGTGTGTGTGTGTGTGTGTGACTGGGTAAAGATTGAAAAAGATCTACATGAAAAGCTCCATATTTGTCTGCATAAAAAGTTCCATATTTTTTATGCATTCAAAATGTGGTTATCCTATGAATTCATAAATAGTCTAACAAAAAAAAACCAACTTGCCAACATTCTAACCTTTTAAAATGAGAAATTGTGCGTAAATAATGATGGCATTTATTGGAGATCATTAGCACTGGAATATGTTAGGAGATCTGTTGGTGGTCTCAAACAATTTCTTTAGTGGACAGATGTCCTCCCTTAGCTAACCATTTAGTGAGCATTAAAACTGACCTACTATGTAACATTTTCTGGCCCATTGAGTCACAAGGAAGAAAATGTAGTGACACAGATGTTAATAGAAACCGTTTTGATTAAACAAAAGCAAAAGCCTTACATTACGGACTGAGAAAAATAACATTAATATAGCAAACTAGCAAGAACAGTGAGAATGTCTTTATTTACACTGCTTTCTTTACCCCACAAAATGTTTGTATCTTATCATCAGATGGAAAAATTGTTAGAAACCATATTCTTTTTCATAGTTTTGAATATCATAAATAACTTAGTCCACAATTATGTCTGCTTAAGAATGACAGCTTTGTGTCAGTTACTTATACATATAAGATATATGGTGCTATGAAAAACTCTTATTGTGGTATATCATAATATGGCAAAGAGGCATTTACTTAGATGTGAATGGAATTAATGGAGTTTGAGGGCACATTGGGCCTGATCCAGACCTATGTTGGCTGGCGTTAAGGCACCAGTCAGCAGCGTAAGATCGGCAGATGTTGCCCGGCTTAGCAGCACCGTAGTAATGCTGGAGGGGGCGTCCCCCCGCATTACTACGTTCAGGTTAGTGTAGGTGGGCGGTGGGAGGTAGTTTAATGAGGGAGGGGTTTGCGGCCAAATGCTCCTGTGCGAGCGTATTTTCACTTGCTTAGGCTGGCTGAAGTTAGGGTAGCCTTCAGCCGGCGTAAGCCAGGGAAAATACGCTTGCACAGGGGGATTGTCAGGGAGAGTGAACGCCGATACACTGTGCTTTACTAAGCATAGGTCTGGATCAGGCCCATTGTCAGTAAGTGATTCAGCACAAAGGAATCCCAAGAAGAAGTTTCTGACTAAGACAAATAGAACATATTCATTTTAGTTACTGTGATTTAACTGTTACAATAGATTAATGACCATCTCACAGGCAACTATACAATGAATGTCGCTCTTATGATATGCAGAAACAATGTACAACAGAAAACTTGGCATCTTTATTTGGAATTGCGGTTGCTATTTGTTATTATAATCAGAGGCGGAACTAGCGGGTTGTGGGCCCAGGTGCAAAAAAATGCTTTGGCCCTGATGATATTCCAGGTAACCCGGTGGGGAGCCTTGGCAGTGCGGTGGTGATGGCTGTGGGCCCTTGAATCATCATGGGCCCCGGTGCGCTGCAACTGTTGCACCAATGGTAGTTCTGCCCCTGATTATAATGGTTTTATCTAGTATATGTTAAAAATTAAAAAAAAAGGAAAGAAAAAGGAAAGGGTCCTTTGAAAAGAAGGTATTTTTTTGTCATAACCAAAGTTCGTTTTGAAGTTGCACAGTATTTTTGTAACACCATCCTCTCTACTACAATGTAGGATAAAAGAGCATATATAGTTATAAAAATATGGGCTACAGAAAGAAGAAGAAGAAGAAGAAGGGGAACAACAGCATACACTGTAATACAAATAATACAAAACACTGAATTAGAAAATTGTTACCAATAACAGCTTATAAAATCATCATAATAATAATAATAATAATAATTAATAATAATAATATTAATAATAATAATAATAATAATATATAAAAAGGAAGAAGGGATAAGGGAGACACTCAGGGCCAGATTCAATTAGATTCGCACACCCGTGTTATTTGCGATGCAAAGCTAATTCCGCAAATTTTTATTTGATGATTTTTATGCGCACACCATAGAGGTAAAAGATGCACCATAAGCTTTTTCCCGTCATCGCGGCTAATTGAATATGGCCCTCAAATTCTTACAGTAATGATAGAAAAGTAAAATAGTGCAGTGCATTAACCTATTGTTAAAAAGAGTTAAATCCAAAGAAGGTAATCTCCTTTGATGTAACCCCAAAACATTAACAAGCAGGTCTGGCTCTCTTCTCGTCAGGTTGGGAGTTTCAATCAGATTGGCCAGATCATAACATGTTGAAGTGGGTAGTGGCCAAGCATTTTCTCAATTTAACACATATGTTGTCCAGGGAATTATATTGAATCTTGGAGAATATTTTAGCTTTCCAGTTTTTTGCAATAGCAGCCTTCGTAGAGATTAATATATGTCCTAACATATATCTATATCATTTGGACTTCAGGTGGGTATCAATATATAATAAAGTCAATAAAAGAGTAAAATAAATATTTGAATTAAAGACCTATATTTATGTGCCTATAAACCTGAATTCCCCATCCCATAAATGCTTAACTACCGGGCAACTCCAAAAAAACATGATAGATGTCAGCCACAAGACCACATCCCCTCCAGCAAAATAGATTGAGACAGCCAAATTCAATGTAATCTTTCCAGCGTGAGGTCATTTTGGTTAGGCAGTTTTACTAGCATTTCAACATGGTTAGTACATTTTGATATACTCTGGGAAGTTGCATAAATTGTGTCCCACTGGGAAATGGTCATAAAAGCAGTAAGGTCCTCCTCCCAGTGAAGTTGTGAAGTGATACCTATACCAAAAAGAAAAGATCTTTGTTCCTGAATTCCCCTCAAATCTATAAAGGAGATAGGGAGGAGGAGATGTAAAACTAACCTGACCCTGAGGGACTTTGGATAACCAATATTGGATCTGCAGGTATTTATAGTGATCTGAATTTGGAGGCCATATTTAGTTTGTAAAAGAGGCAAGGGTTGAACCACACATTATCATATGTCTTTAATGCCTTGCTGATTCCAATTAGAGAGAGATTTCTAGGGACCCACTGTAGATCCCAAAGTGGTAACCATGTTGCAGCTAACTCTTCAGTCTCACCACAGTCCTTCATTTAGGCTAAAAGGCATCTTGATATCTAGTTAAATTGAGGAGCGCCTGGCCTTATTTATTCTTAGTCAGTTGTTTAGTAACCAATTTGGCCAGTTGTCTTTTCCATACATACTTTTGTTTCTTTGCTTCAGAAATAATAAAAAAAAATGTGTTAACTTATTATTTAGCAGCTACTGACTTTCTGCAGAGATCAGACAATGGAGCTGATGTCACCCATTCAATGTCCTATAGAAAGAGAGTGTGACT
>WWET01001071.1:362880-375434 GCA_011038615.1 Limnodynastes dumerilii | reverse complement strand
CATAGTATAGTAAAACCATATGCATTGAAAACATAGCACAGTCTGCGGCACCATGCGGTGATTAAATTAAGGTTAGTCCAATACAGGAGGGGTATAGAAGTGGGACACTGTTACTAAAGGCAACTGTACCTTTTATGGTACAGCATATATCTTCTCCTGATATCTCTATTGTCCAGGTTATAAATCATTTTAAATCATTTCTACTTAACAAGGACTGGCGTCTGGTGGGAGGCAGCCTCCTGATCTGTTTTGTATTGTGCCTGCTGTTTGGATGAACTAAATAAAAACTTCTGCATTCCTTAATAGTTTTCCATGCGATGCTATTAAAATCTACACCTACAGACAGCAATTTGGCTTCTTTCCATCAACTGTAGAAAATAACTCATTTCTTAACAAGTCTGACTCTGTCACAGTTGTGTTTGACTCCTATAAATGAAGCATGTTTTCCACCAAATGTGACATGACTGTAAAGTACTGTAAAGAGCGCTGAGGCACTCCCCTCCCCCCTCTCTCTTTCTCTCTCTCTAAGAGAATCAGAGTTAGCTAAAAAAAAACATTGGGCCAGACCAGAGCTATGTTCCCATTACGTTACTTTGCGTAGAGTATTTACTATGTGCTCCCCTTGGCACTCCCCTCGCATGTACATAATTTGGCCGTTTTATGCTTCCCAAACCCTACCTTAACTTTACACAGCTTAAGTACTGACGTACGTATAGGCCTTACGTACTAACGCGCCTAACCAACGCCCATACTGTACGATTTAAATGCCTCACCCCGCCTCTGAAATGTAATTATGGATGGCGTATGGCTGGCACAACCCTTCGTACATAGTTATGCTGTTGATACGTGAGTGGTCCGTATGCTCTGAGTTACGTGGCGTAATATCTGCCGCGGGCATGCGCAGTAAATACTAATGTGTGAATTTACGTCAACGGCCAGCATAAAATCACTTGCGTGCATAGCTCTGGATCTACCCCATTGAGAGCATGCAACGACGAATAAAAGCCATTGTCAAAACCAAAGGTGTTTTTTTCCTTGATTTCTTGCCCCTTCCTAATGATGAGTATTTTGCAGATCAGGGGAGAGATCAGAAGAGTGGATTAAAGTACATTTATATTTACGCTTTATTTTTGCAACATATAGTACATTGTGGGTTTTCTCTGCAGCCAGAAATTAATTGATATTATAAGGGCATATATGCTGCTATGAGGCGTTTGCTTTTTGAAACGTTTTATGCACATGGATAAAATACACCACTTTTGCATGCCCTATTTATGTAAATTATGTTCATGTGAAGGACAGCTTTGCAGGAGATCCAAAATGTATGCTACACCACAAAAGATTATAGAAAAAGAAATCCTTGTTCCAGGTCAGATGAACAACTTACTAATTGTAAAATATTCAACATTTCTAATATTGTAAGGTATTAATGGTTGTTTATATGCAATTTGCTCATATCTAATCTATATAGTTAAATACAATAACATGAATAAAAGTAATAATATATTCAAGGGCAGAGAAATAGTTAATGTGTATGTATGTGCTGTGAGATGAAGCATGAAAAATATCACCGTAATATAGTGGACATTTTAAACTGGAAACATAATCTATTCTGTTACTTTATTTCATCCCCAGTGTATAATCTTAACACATGTTAATGCTAGAATAGTGTGAGCCTTTTAAGACGCTTTGTCATGTACAGTATTTCCATTTTATGGGTGGTTGCACTTACTCTGCTGTAAGGCTTTTTAGAAGTGCTAAATATCTCAGATGCTCAGTATTTTATGCATGTGATTAGATAAAACATATTTATTTAACTGCTATTTTCATAATGTTTTATTCTGCTTTCATAAATACACATGCAAACATACAATTGCACATTTGTTCTAAAATTCATCTCCATCATTTTTTTTACCATACAGTTATCAGAATCAGATATATACATACTTTCTGTTTAAAGAAATATTCAGCCATCAGCAAATAAACAATAATAACTGTCATTTGATTGTAGAATGAATTTCATAATAACAAGACAAAAATTTGTGTTGGCAAAAGAATATGGGTTTGACTGTCAAGTATCGGGAGTAATAGGATTTCCCTGCTGAATCTGGAAGGGGTGTATAACCTTTTAGTTTAAGCTCACTGTTCACAATCTTTTTTGGATTAGAACAGCCGCAGGGGCTATAAGACCAGTTCTCCAGGAATGAGATTAGAAAGAACTGGGTAATGTGAATTATAGTGTTTTAAGAGCTGCATTTTCTTTACTAGGTTTGTCTTTTCCTCTATTTCCAACTGTTATTTTTTGTCTGTTGTTATTTGTTTCAAACAGTATATCATAGTTCAGGGTGAATTTATCTATGCAGGCTTCCACTTTACAGCTTGTACTCATTCATTCCCTTGGGATAAAAATATAATTCTTGAAATAAATTCTTAAAATGATCACTGCAAAATATTGTTAGTAAAATACACCCAAGACATGTTTGCTTCTTATGGGAAAAGTCATATATTTTTTTTTTTTTTAGAAGATTTGGGAAATTTATATTGTCTTTTTCTTATAAAAATCTAATGTTCTAATAATTATTTCATGTGGTTCCTAAATGAATCTGCTTATATTAAGTCAGACAGAAAGGTTAACTTCTTAAGATATTCTGCAACCTAGACTTAGACCAGGGGCTAGATTTACTAAGCTTGAAAGGAAGAGTGGAGATAGCAAACAATGAGATTCTAGCTCTCACTTCCCTATTACATACTAGAAAATGTCAGCTAGAATCTGATTGGCTGCTATGGGCAACATCTTCACTTTTCCTTTCCCGCAGTTTAGTAAATCTGGCCCCAAGTCTTGTCATTTAGTAGATCCAGGTATAGCTATAATTTCCTAGATTTTATTACATCGGATCATGTTCTACAAACCAAAAAACATTGAAAATGCATATATTTTATTGCTAGATTAAAGGACATATCCCAGATTTCGATGTGTGGCTCATCTTCTTTGATTTCCAGTTGAATAATGTTCATGCTCAGAGGTTCTTGAGAATCTGTGTTAGTTGATCGAAACCCATCGTCACTTGATAACTCAATCTAACCCCTCATTCAGTGGTGTCATTGGGCCTGATCCAGAACAACGCTTTGAAGCGAATTTACATGTGGCGGAGACGTAAAATCGCTGTTTGGAACGCACTGCGCATGCGCACCATAGAAAATACGCACATTAACGTAGCGTAATTGTGAACGTATGGGCCATTCACGTATGTGACACGTAAATACTTACGTGTGGGCGTGCCAATTTTACGTTACTCCAAAATACGTCTGAAATATGTGAAGTAGGCGGGGGGTGGTATTTAAAGTGTACAGTATGGGCGTGCTTAGCTGCGTAAATTCGTTCAGCCCATACGTACGTGTGCGTATGACAGCGGTTACATTGGAAAAAGTTAAGGTAGGGTTTGGAAAGCGTATCTTGACAAAATACGTCCGTGCAAGGGGTGTGCCGAGGGGAGTGTAGTGAATTTACGTGCACGAAAATACGCTCCGCGAATAAACGTACGGCAAACGTAGTTCTGGATCTACCCCATTGCTCCTGAGTGGATGTTTAAACAACACTATTGGTAATGATGGACCATATTCAGAGATCCGTTTTCTCGTGGAGTTGCGTGCTTATATTTAGGTACGGTTTAACTGCGCTTGCGTTGTAACTTTATTTACGTAAATTACGCAGAATATACGCACATAAGTCCTTTAGGCACGGACATGTGAATCTCACTTGGGGACATACGTACGGATAGGTGGGGTAAAAATAAGTACTTGAAAATTAACATTAAAGTGAGCGGGGGAGGCATTTAAATGAACGCTTGAAGGCGCGGCTATAAAGAATCGCACGTACGGTAGACATATACGCACGTAAGTACACACGTAAAGATCAGAGTGGTCTATGGAGGTGTAAGTCTACGATTGCACGGCTGGGAGAGGGGAGTGTCGTAGGTGTTGGTGGGTGTTGGCTTGCTACTTGCGTGCGTATAATTGCGTACTGTTAAAAAACGGATCTGTGATAGCTTGTACAGTGCCATTGTATATCCAATTTATAAATGTAAGAACTGCACAGAGTAGGGGTAATAGGTGTCTATCATACTGGTGTCTATCATTACTGGCTGTAATATTAGTAGAGTAATATGTATCTAATAAGGGAAAAATAGGCAAGACTATAAACCATCTTTATTTATGTCAATATGAGCACTCAAAGACCGTTTCAGAAACTGCTTTTTACTTATGTCTTTTTATCTAATGAATCAAGAGATTAAATCATAATGAACATTGAACATTTCAGTCCAAGAAAACAAAACTTTGTAAGTGAAGGATTTATTTTATTTATAGTGTTGTCATTTTTTTTAGAAGGCTAATAGAGAA
The DNA here is from genome assembly GCA_011038615.1 of Limnodynastes dumerilii. Lineage (NCBI taxonomy): Eukaryota > Metazoa > Chordata > Amphibia > Anura > Limnodynastidae > Limnodynastes > Limnodynastes dumerilii. Next base: position 371,036 of record WWET01001071.1, on the reverse strand, counting down.
AATGAAAAAGGTCTTTCAAGCAAAATGTTCTGTTGAAGAAAATGATGGCATTCGCTAGTAATAAATGATATCTATGATATACTATTTATACTATTATATAGGGAGCACTGTTCCTAGTGTTAAGAGTACAGTTAGGGTAAGGGTTAGGCTGCCGTTAGGGTTAGTGTTAATGTCTGACTTTTAACTGTTGCCAACACTAAGGTTAATGTAATAATACTATCAGTGTGAACAATACTTAGTGTTGTCAGTAAGAGCTCTGTCTAGGTTATTTTTGTCGAGATTTATACACTGTGAGCCTAATGATGTTGAATGAATGTATATCGATAAAATGACTTTATATCTCATATATCACACCCTGAATGTCTGTGGTAATGCAATTTCTCCATTTAAAAATTAAGAAACAGCCATATTAGCTGGTCGCAAAGTAAACAAGTAAACACAGTCTGCACATCTTTTCTTACATATGAAATGTGTGAATGTGCATCTATATAAATGGTAAAGATGCTGCCAAATGAACCACTGCATCAATAACGAGATATAAAACGGGTCTAGTTTTCCATTCTAAACAATATATTACACTTCCATCTTCCATTTTCAGCGCTCAGCATGAATTAGAAGCATATTCATTTAGGCCTTAAGTTCTATGCTCCAGATCCAGAACTACGTACGCGAGTGATTTTAGGCTAGCCGCTGAAGTAAATTTGCCCAATAGTATTTACTGTGCATGCGCACAGCAGATGTTCCGCCACAGAACTCTGAACGTACACACCAGCCACGTATCAACAGCGTAACTACGGATGAAGGGGCGTGACGGCCATACGACACCCGTAATTATGCTTTGGAGGCGGGGTGAGGCATTTAAATTGTACAGTATGGGCGCGCTTAGACACTTACGTACGTGAAGCCTTTACATATGTCAGTAGTTACACATTGTAAAGTTAAGGTAGGGTTTGGGAAGCGTAAAACGGCCAAAGAACGTACGAGCGAGGGGAGGGCCTAATGGACTAACTGGATCTACCCCTATCTCTTTATATTGTGCACAGTATAATTTTCAACTTGGACGTCAGAACATGCATTAGAAAATTGTTGCACCAATGGAAGACTGTTTTCATATTATACCTAAGCCATATTATAACTCTGCCCACATTGTTTGTGTTTCAAAAAAAGTCAAAATGAAAAAAGACATAAATAAATCATTGCACTAATGTAAAAATACTTAAAAAAAACATCGTAGGTGGCAAAGAAATTATTGGGGACAGGCAAGTCAAACATAAACACATGACTACTGTAAACAATGATGCTAAAGCCCCATACACACTACAGCATATAAACAACAAACAACAGATAAACCACAGATATTCAAGCAGTAGATTGGCAATCAGGCTGCATACACACTACAAACGATTTTCTGTTGAGCCTTCAGTACTGAATGGCTTGATCGTTTATATTAAACTTTTTAAAAGATGCGATCAAACGATTTTGTGTACTTTACAACGGTCAGGCATGATCGCTGCAGCGTACACACTTGCACAATATCGTTCAAAACACTCCTTTCACCGGGGTTTTGAACGATTGACGTTTAAAAAAACTGTAGTGTGTATGGGGCTTAACCCTGGAGAAGTTATCTAGATTGCATGGTTTATAATCTTTAGTTTAAATACAGTTATTGTAGTGTTGAGATATATGATGCATGTAACCTATCAGTTAAAATAATGAATAAAAATGATGTCCCTTTAGACTAGTATATTTAGATTTAAATGTTAAGTTTTAATATACAGAACACATTACTAAGACAGCCAGGGTTTCGGAGTTTTGTTTAAGACTTTTTAAAGCAAGACTTGATTTATTTGTAACTTAGTCAATGATTCCCTTGTGCTATTACATTGCCTCTAATATTTGTGTCTTGAGAACTTACACTAGTACAGAGTACTCTGCTTCACTTTATTTCTGGGTCATAGTAAGTATGTCATTGTCTTAAAATAAAGGAAAAAGAACACAAGCAATTTTTCATCCAAAACATTCGCTCTGTTAATCACTTACAAGGCTGCAATATTGACATAATATGCTGAAAGTCTTTCTGAACGCAATTGTGCTTTGATGTCACTCTGACTTGGAAACTATGGGGAAATTATTGTATTAGACTGCGATGTGTTAATAGATTCAGTGTTGAAAAATCACAGCCTCACAGCGTTACGTTTTAAAAGAGAAATGTTAGTTTTAGTAGCGATGTTATTCTGCAGTTGACCTTCTTCTTTTTTGTGTTAGAAAGACACTGACCTATATGAAAGTTAAGATTTTTCCTTTTTTTGGTGTGATCGTTTCTGCCATAAAAAAATATCTCAGAATGTTGGTTTTTTTTTCAAATTTCATTTGTAGGTTATAGCTAAAATATTTATTTGAATAAAGATATTCTCCATAATTTGCATAAGGGAAAAGCAATTTCAAAGTATACATAATTTAAAATGAACACTTTTTTTAATGAAGATTAATAACTATGCTTAATTTAAGGCAAGTAAAGCGCATTGCCCTTAAGCAAATATTGCTGGTTTACAAATAAACACATTTTAATTTAAACTAAATATTGAATTCTTTTGATTTTATGTTTGCATGTTTTTTTCATGGGATATAAATGAGAATGCAGTCACCTTAGCACTTTTCTTTGCTGAGTTCATTCCAATTAAATTTGAAAATACTAAGTACAACTTGTGTGCACAGTTTCAGGAAGCGATTTGTTGGCAGTCATAAATACTGCAGTATGTTGTCATTTAACTTACATTTGAAATTGTCACTGGGCCTGTCATACTGACAGCATTGGGGGTGATTATTAGGTGATATACCATCATTTAAGGCACTACAGGAAACAAAAGATGGAATAATAACAGTAAGACTGCTAGTACTGAGTTTGTGGCTAGATTTTAAAAGTGACATGATGGCTCAATTTAAGTTAAGCGCCTCACACTGTAAGAGGCATAGCACAAATAAGTCCTACACTAGTGTGCAAAGGCTTAAATAAAGAAGGGTCCACAATATATATATATATATATATATATATATATATATATCCAATAGCAGGGAAAATTTTGCCATATATGGGGTAAAACCTAGCAGTGTGTGAAGTTCCCTGTCTGGGTTCTATGTTCCTGATTTCACTCAGCTGCGGGATAATCATCTGGGGGTGTGTCTGAATACTGCAGCTGATTGGAGGAGTGGTCTTTAAATATTCTCTACCAGGAAATTTGATTGTCGGTTATAGCATCTGGTTTCCTGCATTTGCCTGTCGTCTGATCATGCTCTTGCTTTGTAACTGGTTGTGTATTTACTCACTCTGTTTATCCCTGGTGTACCCCTTGCTCTCCGTGTGCCCTCCGGTCGTCTGTCTATCTGCCCCTGTACCTGTGTGAGTAGCTTTCTGCTCATGCTGCTGGCTTTGGCCCCAGTTAGGTTCCACCCAGCTTCCCCTCTGCTGAGTGGTGTGCATGTGCTTGAGATCTTACACTGTCCGTTCCTGCCGGGTGAGTGATACCATCTGCTCCTGTGCGTGCACACTATGTTTGTCATCTCGCAGTGTGCAGGAGTCCACCTGTTGTACTTCTTCTGTTGTTGTTTCCACTCAGTGTTTACAATCTCACCTATGTTACTCTGTGTGAGTTCCTCTCTAGCATGTGTTGCTATCTCTCAGTGTGTGCTGGTGAGCGTGTATTTACCACTGTACATTCCATCTTGCGGTGAGACTAGTGTGCGTGAGTCAGCCCACCGGACTCCACTCCCTTGTATTGCGGTGTGCTGTGTTTCATCTGTCAGCGTGTTTGCTCTCAATACCCTCCTGGGATCTTGGGACCTATTGTCCACCCAGGTGTTGTTTCCTACCTTAGGATCTTGTTGTTATCTGCACCACTCCTGAGGTATTGCATTATTCCCTTCAGTATCCCTGGATCTTTCCCTGCTATTTCAATCTTCTCAGTGTCAGAGTGAAGGGTTCCAGTCCGCATATCTGTGTGCAAGGGTTCTAGTCTGTGTACCTGTATATAAGGGTTCCAGCCTGTATATCTGTGTGTTTGGGTGCCAGTCTAGGTACCTGTGCTGCAGATTTCCCTTGGAGGCTATCACTGGGGGCCGTGACTTATCAGGTGCCAGCAGCCAAGCCTATCCTCACCATCAGGGGCTCTAATAAATTCCTGGTTTAGACTCCACGGGCTGGTGAGAACTTCAAGAATTATTGATGCAATCAGTGAACACAATTTCTTGGATTTAAAATTGTGTTGGGTTGGCGTTGTTTTCAGGTGGATAGGTTTGTTAACTAATATCATATTGGAGTGTAGGCATTATGAAAAAGAGATTGTAGTAATCAACAATCAACAATATTAAGGCCACATCAAAATGTGATGCAGTCGCTGCTGCTTTTCGTCTGTCTCGCTATTTTGAACATTTTTATTATGAATAGGTAAGTATGCTTATAGCATACTAACTCATTCATTCAATCAGAAATGCTGCCATAGCTCCGCTGCACCGACTGGACAGGTGAGTAGACCTTTATGGAGAGTTTTAGGGTTAGGCTACAAGGAGGGGAATCTTGGGTTTAGGATGCAGGTAGGGGAATCTTAGAGTCAGGCTACAGGTGTTTTCAGGCTGCGGCCAGAAATGAGCTGTTTTAGGAGTAGAGACAACTGAAAGCTAATGTTCGGTTGTCTCTCTTTCGAAAAACAGCCATTTTAGAAATCTTTTTGAATGGATAAGTATGCCATTCCTTTATCAAAAGCACCACCAGCACAGGAGACCTGTCAGACCCATTGCGCCTTCCACACCGACTGGGCCCCAGAGAGTTAAGTAAAAATCCCCAGGGACTTTTAGGTTTAGGCAGTGGGAATGGAATGATTAGGGTTAGGTTACTGAAAGGGGAGAGTTAGAGTCATGGAAGGGGAGAGTTAGGGTGTGGGTATAGGAGTCTAGGTTTAGAATGCAGGGATGGGAGGCTTAAGGTCAGGCTATGGGAAGGGGAGTCTTAGGGTAAGGCCACGGGAAGGGGAGTCTTAAGGTTAGGCTGCGGGGAGGGGAGTCTTAGGGTTGCGCTGTGGGAATGGAAGGGTTACGGTCCTGCTGCAGCGGAGGGAGGGTTAGGGTTGGGAATAGATTTATACTCACCTTTCTGTGCAGAGTCTACAGTCTGGCAGGGATTGATTTATTTACCTCTTTGAGGCAAAAGCAATTGATTTACTAGTCAGTTTGAAACTGGCTGGGAGAGAATGGCCATTCTCAGTGGCGACCTACACCAGGCTGTGGCAAAGAGAGTGTTAGGGTTAGGCTATGGGTATGGAAGACTTAGAGTTAGGCTGCAAGTAGAGGAGTCTTAAGGTTAGGCTATGGGGAGGGGAGTCTTAGGGTTAGGCTGTGGGGAAGGGAGTCTTAGGGTCAGGCTGCAGAGATTAGGATAAGAGTTAGGGTAGGAGAAATACTCACCATCTGGCGTGGAGACTTCGTTTTGGGGATGATTGATTGTTCCTACACCTCGAGGCAGAAGCAATGGATTTGGGAGCCACTTCAGAATTCGGTGGTATAAAACGGTCCTTTCAAAAAAGTGACGAGCTACACCCCATCAAAATCCCACCTGTCCTGCTGGCTCTCTCACTAATCCTCTCTACTTCCCTTTATGACTATGGACACCTGTTGCTGACATGATAATTAATGAGAAAATCATTTATTATTTGAATAAAGCATATTTCAGCAATAGTTTACATGCATTGGGCCGGATCCAGAACTACGTCCGTCTTCCATAGACGGACGTAGTTCAATAAACAGTAGCTACTGCGCATGCGTAGTAGCTATTGTAGGTAATCTGCGTATCGTTTCGATACATAGATTGTGTATATGCAGTCTTTTAGACCGCATATACGCAATCTACGTATCGAAACGATACGCAGATTACGTACAATAGCTACTACGCATCGCAGTAGCTACTGTTTATTGAACTACGTCTGTCTATGGAAGACGGACGTAGTTCTGGATCCGGCCCATTGTTTTTACCTGGTTTAGTCTATTTTTCAACATTTTCAGTCTGACATTTTAGACTTCCCACCTAAAATCCATAAACTGGACGGCGTAAGGATGTACATTTTACAGTGTGGGCTAGTTTTAAGAGTTCCATGTGGTTGTACAGACCACTGATCTGCATAAGAAACTTAAGGTAGGCTTGTAGCATTGTAAATGCTGCTAACTTGACACGAGAGAGGGGAGTTCTGTGTGGATTACCAGACCTCCGTATGAAAATAGACATCTGAATCTGGGCCTCTATGCATGATTATCAGTTACCTACAGTAGGTCACATGGTTAGTTATCTACCCAGACTGAGGGGCTGAAGTTGTATAGTAAATCTTTCTAGTCTAGGCCATTTTTGGTAATATCACTCAGCAGCTTACTCTGATAAGTGTATTTAACTGTTCTCTTCTAAATATGCATTCTAAGAAGAATAAACTTCTGAGCACTACTAAGATCAGTAGAGTTAAGGGGTTGGGAGATTAGACTTATATCACTGGTACAATAGTTTGATTACCGATCCTCCCATGTACAGTATATATGTATTGTTGTTAAACTTGGATGAAAATTCACCAAAGGTCATCCCATCTTGCACTATGAACATGGATACAGTCTGGCACTGTGTTATTGGGCATTTGCTACACTGAAATGCTTAGGGCTTTGTGTGACAGTTAACAGAACTGACCCCTATGTGTTCCATTCTCAGATGTTTAACATACCCAGGTTGGTAAAACCTATTTCTGGTTGCTTTATAAAAAGGGCGACCTTGCTGACCCAGCTCCTCATTTTGGGGCAGCCAGCCTAGACTTGCCAGAAGTAGCTCTTACTGCAATTAGAAAGGACAGGAACATGCTGGCTTTTTTTTTCTTCTTTTTTATAAACCTTTTACTTCTCTGCCAATGGTCACTTACAAAATCATTGCAATTTATTTCATTAAGACAAAAACTTCTGCTTAGAGGTTTTTATTTACTTTAGTACCTCAGAGAAACATTCAATTTTGAATGTACTGTTTATAATTATTTTACATTCCATGAAACAGAAATAACAGATTTTATTCCTAAATAGTCACTTTTGAAAAAAGGAAAATATTTACACGTGTAAGTGAAAGTATATTCGTATGGCAGAATTTTTTAAAAGACAGTCCTATAAAAACATATGGCAATTACACATGCTGGAAGATGCACATATATTTGATTCTAAGTGCTCTATAACTATGTTCTTGAATTCAGCTAAACAGTATTATCAGCAACTCTTGACCTCATCTATATCAAGAGGGACTTTGATACTGACATCTACTTATCGGGGTCAGTTCTAGAGGATAATGATGGAATCTTATGGATATTGTATAAAAATAAATACTGGCAGTCGTTGTCCTAAAATGACATTCAGTAATAAAATGCTTTTCTGTAGTATAGAGAATTAGTTTATAAATATCATAATTCACTCTAATTGACTCACAAATATAATGCATTATTATGTGGAAATATTTTTAGGAAAATATGGGTTATATGGATTGAATCTTTTTCTCCCACTATACATTACAGGGCATATAAATAATAACTATGAGTAATTGTTGGCATCCAACAGTATTTTTGACAAATTATGATCCCATATATTTATTATAGTACTTTAATGCAGATTTTTAATATTTTGTTTTACTGTAAATGATAACTATTATGCTGCTTTTTATTTTTTATATATCTATTTTAAACTTTTGTGTCCATTTCAGCAACAGTCATATACATTAAACTTAGATAAATCTGTCCATTTGGAACTAATTAGACCCAATCGCAAAATCCTATTGGGTCCAATTAATGTGATTGGCTGTTATTGCAATTCTATTTCTTTTTTACAATTGTCTTTTTTTGGGCCCACACTCTTACTGACTCGTGGTCACTGAAAATCAAGCAAGGTTCATTTGTTCAGTGAACTGTTATGAAACAGCTTGGTCATCGAAGCACTAAATTGCAAGTGAAATAATAGGCAGACTGAATAAAGATAAATTCACAGCATAGTGAATGCATAGTGCCATGCAGGATGTATATGAAGTGTGTCAACCTCCTTTTTTTTGGAAATAGCACCACATATCTGTCAATAAAAATTATAATAAATATTGTTATATATATATA
>WWET01001071.1:340398-359676 GCA_011038615.1 Limnodynastes dumerilii | reverse complement strand
CAGCAGGGTTCCCTCTGCAGGAGTCTGTTAATTGATCAGTCTTGGTTTGACTCAAGATGCAGCAGGTGTACTATTCAGTCCGGTTCCCTGCCTAGCTCTCTGCTTCCCATCTGTGCTGGTGATAGTATCTGTTACCTGCTATCCATATCTGACCCGGCTGTCTCTGTGTTCTAATCACCTAGCTGTCTACAGCCTGCATAGTGAACCTTGAACACCTGTGAATATATCTTTATTTGTATTCCTCCCTGAACTAGTATCTCTGCTGTGCCATACCCTACAAATGTAGCTATAATAAACTTGGACTGCTGAATCAGTAAATTATGGGGGGATTTGAGCACCCAAGAAGAAGCTGCGCTCTATGGAGAAAGCCATTACTATAGGTAAGGGCTCTAGAAGGGGCTTTGCTAATTTATTACCCCTTGAGGATCCATAACAAGTCCAAAGAGAAAGTATCCCCCAAAGCAGTACAAAGGGTATGACTTTAAATAGGAAACATTGTCAAAGCCCCATTTAAGTGTTCACCTTGCAGTTAGTTCTCATCAGTCATGTGTCTATGGTAGTGAAAAGCCCGTGTTTTTATATTTTATGAAAAATGTGTACTTTAGAAAGAGTTAATGTAGAGGAAAGTGTAATAATATTTCTGGGGATGCAGATAAGATATTAATGTGCCTGACTTCTTTATGGAAAACTATTACAGCTATGTTCCTCTTAATTTTCCATGGAAGGTGACAGAATTATTAGAAGCTACATAGAGTGGGTACTAAAGCAACAAAAATCTAAAATGTGATGAAAATGTGCATTTAGGATTTTATATCATATGCACCTTAGCAGCTCTCTGAGATAAAATGTGCAAAACCTAGTCATCTTAGCTTGCCAGAAATGTGTAAATATACGAGTTACCGTTTGATTACAGATCATAAGATAATATATTCCATCTTCTGCAGTGATAATGTTAAGCATTTCCAATATGAAATATGTGCTCATTTTTATCATGCTGCAGTTCTTACTATTCTTCCTGTTATAATATTAAAAGTAAAACTCATACATCGTAAGGGGTGATAATCATGTTGAGCAGGCAAATGGTACAGAATTCTACTTTGTGCATAATCGCTGGTACAAAGATGCCATATAATGTGCTTTTATCTCCCTTTGCTGCAGATTTATAAAACACAAAAAGTCTCTCTCTAAATTGTACCTGAAGTAACTGCTAAAGGTGCGCTTTTCCGGAAAATCTAATGAGCCGCATTCATTACAGAATATGCGTGAAAAAATCATGTTATAAAGCGAATGTTTCACATTACAGCTAACAATTTAATATATATAAATAAGAACACTTTGAATACTGAAGGCCTTTCTTTAGTTTTTTTCTTTATTACTCAGTGTACGAGCAACTTCCCTTCCAAAAAAGCAATTTTCACCCAAGCTATAGTACTATAGTAACGAGAAATGAGCAAACTTTCATCACAATTTCACACGAATCGATTTTTGCTATATAGCAGGGCATTTTGCAGGGGTGCGAATTTCTGCAATTCAATCTTCCAGTCCTGTATTGGCTTTATCCTGCCAGTGAGTGAACAGCTCAAGTTGTATCCCTAAATGTCAGATTTATTGAATAGACCTGAGGTGACGGTAGTCATGTGATCTGTTTCCGGGATGAAGATGGAATAGGAGGGATAGGATTTGTTACTATTTGGTGCGCCATATTAACGATCACTGATTTTTTTTCTCTATCTGTGGCATATAGAAATGGCCTGTCCTAATCTCTTGGGTTAGACACATATCTATAACATAAACCTGCACTTAAAACTGCTACTGGATTAGCACATCAGTTCTGAGCCAGAGTTTTGATACCGCTGTGTTCAGAGCTCCAGCTTTCTTTGCGGTCGATGGGAGGCAACACCCATTACTCACTTAGACATATAATCGCAGACCCCCACTTTAAGACTCCCTGTAAAGTGGGGATGGCTTAGAAGCCTGGATAGAGTGGAGGGCACTTAGCACGCCTTCACTGTACAATTTAATTACTTCCCACCTCTCACGTAGCAAAGTCGATCTCCGCATTCCAGCCTCTTCCACCGCACCACCTGAAACAATCCTAGCACAGAACTCTGGATCCAGAGGATATGGCGTGTACATGTGCAGACATTTTCCGATCCTAGTGATCCAGACCTACATTTGTAATGTGTGGCACGATGATATTTTTAATGGTACCATTTGAGCTATTACAATTAGACAGCTTTATGTGTCACATTTGTTTATAATTCTATTAATGTTTGCATGCATTAAAAAAAATATATACTATGCAAGGTGTAATAATTAATGTTGTGGGTAAATCAAGACAGCAAACCTGTTAACTACACCCATCTTTTCCACTGGAAACAAAGTGCCCTAAGTCCCACAAGTTTAGGGACCCTTGAGCACTGCTGCCAACTGCCATCCAGTCAAAGCATTTTTAGACTGAACTATGCTGGTGAACTATGTAATCCCCGGCTCTCCAGTAAACCAGTGCAGTTGTTTTGAAAATGCTTTGACTGCACTTAATGGCCACCAGCCAATTCCGCAGGCTGTCGCTCCCCCTCTTATTGAAGGGATCTTAGTGGTGTGGTGTGTCAGGACTATGCGGCAGCACTTGTTAAGTAATACTTGTAAGTCAGCACTCGACACACACATAGTGTTTGTCATTATGGGCCTGATCCAGACCTACGCCGATGCGCTGTGCGTACTAATGCACAGTGTATCGGCATGCACTCCGCCTGACACCCCCCCCTGTCCCATTGTATTTACCCTCGCTTGTGTCGGCTGAAGGCTACCCTAACTTCAGCCGGCGTAAGCGAGGGTAAATACGCTGGGACAGGAGCATATTTACTAAAACACCTCCCTCCCTCATTAAACTACTTCCCCCGCCTACCTACACTAAGCTTTGTGTAGTAACGGCGAGGGACGGCCCCTCAGCCATTACTATGCTGCCAACATCTGGCCGATGCATGCACAGAACGGCTTTTCAGGCGTAAGTCTGGATCAGCCCCTATATTCCTGTGTCGTTGTGCAACTGTGTACCCATCACAACAGCGTTATCACTGCAGAAAAAGTGTGCTGTGGAGGAAAGAAGAAGACTTCAAAACAGATAAGTATGTCAAGAAATACTTGTGACAAATAAGGATGGAGAAGAGGGCTGACAGGACGCACAAGAGGGGGCAGAAAGGCTGGCTGGACCCATACAAGGAGGGGGGAGTTTGGATGGCTGTAAAGACTCAAGAAGGGGTAAAAAGTGTGACTTACCATTTATGTGTTAAAATGTTTGTGCTTTTCAAAGTTTATAATGTTTTAAATTTCACATTTTTATTCCTGTGAATGGATTAGTAAAGTCCCCTGTGTATTGCCAGGGTCTACCATAACTGACGACACCCCCAAACATCATATAATAAAGACACTACCAACAAAGTAACATCAGAAGTAAATGGGTTACTGGTGACTGTCATCAACATCATACTATATTACCACAGGTACAATGCCAGTTCTGCGACATTTCATATGTATCATTATCACTTTAAATGTTGCAGAGTTATTATTAATAGTTTCAGGAGTTTAGTTTTATTTTATTTGTTCTGTTAATAATAATGGACCCAGACCTCCACTCCCTATGTGCTTGGAACTTCCTAGATCCGTTTGGTATTGCCACCTTGTAGTTACTCTGAATTTGGTCTAATAATAATAATAATAATAATAATAATAAATGGCATCCACATTGCTGATAATGGTCCATTTTCCATGCGGTGGGATCATAAAAACTTCTGATTTCAGGACTATGCATAAGCATGCATCCACACAACCCGACTGTGATGCAATTCACTTGACCCAGTCATTCAACTACTGACACTTCTGAAAGCTTCTGATAGGGGGCTGGAAGTAAATATGTATTTACTAATGTGTTGAGAAAATACCTTTCTCCCTAAACAACAGGCTTGATGCTCAATGTAATGATGTGAATGATGTTTCATATAATGATAAGTGTGTGTCTTGGAGTAGTGATGAAGATGGAGATATTAATACAGTTTTACGTTGTCCGAGGCTACAGTAGTTGAAATTGCAGGATATGTACTGTAATTATACAATTGGTATGGTCATAATTTCTGACAACGCTAGGCCATTAGCCAGCCCATTCCTCTGCACTATACAAATTCCCTCCACCATTGTGGAGGGTCCAAGGAGAGGGTCTGTCACCATCAACATTAAAATAAGGGGGAGTTTTCTATGCAACTGCCCACCCCTCTGTTTGATTGCCTGTGATCAGTTGAATAATAAATTTAGTAGTAATAATGGATCAGATCCAGACTTTCTACTTTTAGAGAAGTGCAGCAGCAGTGTGGATCTGATACTGTATCCCCAATGGATCTATGTGTTTCTTTGTGGGCAAAGAGAGGCCACTCCTGTCATTGTATGGAGATATAACAGCTCACCACAACTTCAAAAGTTAATTGCCATCCTTACTTATATTGACGATGACTCATAAGTCTGGATTGACTTATCTGAGCACATTCCACATAACAGAATTGCTTTCCGCTTATTGTCATTTTGCACTATCAATAGTGAATTGCACCCTCTACACCTGTTTATGCGGTTCTGAGTTTTGCTAATATCAGAAGAGAAAATCATGTATCTGTTGATACAATAACTTCAAGCTATGTAGGATAAGCAGGTGTGGGTCCCTGCTGAGAACGACCCTATTGCGAAAGGGCCGTTCTCTTCCAGCCCGTTCTGAACGGGCTGGGAAATCGGTTGCTTTTGCCTGAAAGAGCAATCCCGCAGCTTGACCCTAACCCTCCTTTCTCCGCATCCTAACCCTAAGTCTCCTTTCCCCGTAGCCTGACCCTAACCCTCCATTCCCCGCAGCCTGATCCTAACCCCAACCCTCCCCTTCCATAGCCCTAACCCAAACTCTCCCTTCCCCAAAGTCTAACCTTAAACCTACTCACCTCTCTGGTGGGTTTGCAGCGGGTGTGCGACGGGTCAAGCTGGCGGTGCTTCTGAAAATGAATGGTGGAGTACGCCAATCGGCATACTCACCAATTCTGAACAATTGGAAAAGGCTGCCTATTCAAAATAGAGACAGGCAAAAAATAATTTTCAGCTGTCTCTTCTTCTAAATGACAGGCCTCCTGCCGGGGACTTCCACTGAGGATAAACAGTGTTTGTGAGGTCAGACTCACCAAAAGTGACCAAGGGCAAGGCCTCATAGAAAAAGTAATTCTTCTGCAAAATGTTCTAACAGACATGATTTTGAGAATGTGGAATGAGAACTAATTTCTTTAAAAAAATTTAAATAAGCAATGAGGTATAAAAGAATAAAAACTGAAAAGTAAATTACTTTGCATAGAAGATAAAAAATGTAATTGACACATAACTTTATCATCTGTCTCAAGCTTCTCAAAAGCCATCTGCAGACAGATAATAAACAGGGGGTGACTGCTGAGAAATGAGAAATCGTACAGAGAAAATACAATTTCATAGTTGTTTATAGGGCTACTCTGCAGTCATGAACCTGTAAGATCACAAAGAATTCTCCCATACTGTAAATGAATTCAGAGTGGCATACAATACTGAAATATAGATAAGGAGTTGTCTAATTTATTATTGTGGGAGACTCAGTCTAGTGTACACTAATGTTTAAGGCAGAACATTACCCTGTTAATTTTACTCGCACTAATTAAATGTTCAAAAATGTATTGAATATATAATCTGTAAGGTATAATCCTGATCCAAGTAACAGTAATGGACATTGTTCCTGATATAACTACGCAAAATAACTATGGACCGGATACAGACTTACAACGGCACTGCTCTCGGATCCCTGCTTGATTCGGCTTTACATGTAGAGGCATGGGAATCCACTCCCCTCATATGCTTGGAGTACCGTTGTGTGACTCCTACCTTAAGAATTACGTTCCATCCTCACTTAAAATGGGGACAAATCAGAAGTCTGGATAGCTTGTGGGTGTTTAGCACACCCATACTATACATTTTAGTCTGTCTAAAATATATATGACTGCCTGACTTCCAGTTCTTCTTGGATGGCTCAACGCTTTCTCAAGTGAACATGCCTAGAACAGAGATAATTTTTTTTCCCTCTCCCCAGGATATCTGCTTCCCCCTCTCCATCTCCACTGGTGATAGCACCATCAACTTCTCCTCCTAAAGCTTGTTGTCTGGGTGTTATATTTGACTCCTTCCCCTTCTTCACCACCCACATTGAGGCTTTTTACTTACTAACATTCTTCCCCCTTCCACCTACCCAACATTGTGCATATCAGAGACTTCCTAACCTCTAATGCAACAAAACCCACATCCACTCTCTTGTCATATCTGGCTGGTTCAGCTTTTTAAGGCCAACTCCTCCAACACACCTCCCTAATCTCCATGCACACTCCACAATTCATCCATCGATCAGTTACTCACCACAGTCTTTCCTCCCAACTTATTACCTCTTCTCTGTCCAAGATTTCTCTTGGGCTGCACTTTTACTCTGGAATAATCTCCCTCTTTTGGTCAGGCTTGCCCCCATCTTACAGATCTTCAAACACTCACTGAAAACACACCTGTTTAGGCTAGACTACCCCTCCTGCACTTAAAATCCATAACTCTTGCATTTTATCTATATCTCTCTTTGTCTCCTCCAATGCTCACACCAGCTGTCCAGTTTCTCCCCTCTCCTCCTGTCTCCTGTTAATATACCCTTCCTCTTAGTTTGTAAGCTCTTATAAACAGGCCCCTCCATCCCTCTGTCACCTTCCCTTTAATTTATCTATCTCCACCCACCTGTACTCACTACTCACTACATTAGATCTGATACA
This sequence comes from Limnodynastes dumerilii, assembly GCA_011038615.1. Classification (NCBI taxonomy): domain Eukaryota; kingdom Metazoa; phylum Chordata; class Amphibia; order Anura; family Limnodynastidae; genus Limnodynastes; species Limnodynastes dumerilii. The sequence goes on along the minus strand of WWET01001071.1, from coordinate 352,828 downwards.
AGCTGTGCAATCATATCATGCTTATGCACACAACATAAAAAGTTGGTGTTTTCCAATTCTAGCGAAGTTAAATGGCAGTCTTGATTTCTAACTATATGACTTATTGGGTCCAGATCTAGAATTAACATATGTTTCATGCATGCATAGTACCAATATTTCCATGCCAAAATGCAGCTGTCCGATAGTCCGAAGTTAACCCCTTAATTCTATTGATATCACTAAGGTAACCCACCTGCCCTAATTTACTCAAATTTTACCTCTTATTTCTTATTTACAATAATGAAACTCTCAATCTAGTGCCCAGTTAACACACCCTCCCCTTAGTTCATACTCATTAACACTTAATTAACCCCCATCCATCCTAAACTAACCCTCCAACACAGTTTAAAAGTCACTCCTGTCTCCTCTCTTACTTACATCACCTTCTTCCTCCACATTCTGAAATACCTAGCATACAGGACACAGCACACGTTACTATTAACAGGAAGTGAGTGGGTGAGCTTAGTCTCTTTCCTGCTGCAATAGGAGAGCAGAGTCAGAATCTGCCCATTTACCGTCACTGCAGTGCAGATCACCTGATCCAGCATCCAGCACAGGTCCACTCCTCTCCCCTTGGGCAGCGCCATTAGCAAGAGTTATCCCAGCCAAGGGATATATACACCCCTAGAAAAACCCATAAATAAAAGTGTCAAGTCCATCTGATGGGACCTCTCTTTCATATTGATGCCTTTTTGTTTCATAGAGACTTTTACATGTTAAGAAGCATGGCATAGCTGCAGATAGTTTTGTCTGTTTTAGTACATTTTATTGCTAGCAAATTTACTTTTATCGCAGCCCTTTCAAACGTGTATTGTCTCCCTGTAGGACCTTCAGACCAATGAAGGTTATGCACCCCGTGTTACAATAACAACCTGAATTTCAGCTTTAGTAATCATCACACCAACAGTAATTTTATATTCTGTAGACACAGAAAGTATGTCAATACTTTTCAGAAATGCAATTTTAATTATTAAAACAGTCAAATTATTTTTCTCTCAGAGATAACACGTAAACATGAATATCGGGGTATCCTGAAGGATATTCAAAGAGTTAGGTGCTATTTATATTCAGCAGTTAGTGACAGAGCATTAACATACATTAATGCACCCACATTAAACACAGCTTTAATTGCAGTTCTAAAGATCTGCTGTTGTTGCTTTTCACAGGCTCAGAGTTGATTAATAATATCTTAATAAAAAGCTTAATAGTGCATTAAATTAAGAAAAAAGTTTCTCCTTATTATAAAGCTGCAGTGTAACTTGGTAGTTTGAGGGAGAGAATAATAAAAACCTGCTGTACTGTTTGAAAAATCTGTTGCTGTATTGTAAAGTGGGTTTGCAGAAGGTAAATTGTTGTGCAGTAGTGTAGCTGTAAATGGTACATAACATGTGTCTGGATATCAAAGATAAAGTGAAATGAACTGTGATTGTGGCTGTTCTTGTTTTATTGGTATTATAGTTGGTAATAAAGCTCATCTTGCTAAATAAAACAAGTGTCCTTTGAGTAAAGGTTAACACCACCTAAAATGCCCCACCTTCCAATTAATGATTCCACTACCGGGCATTTTTGCATAATCTACCGTCTTTTATAACTTTTTATTGTGGGTTTGTCAACAGTATGTAAAAGAATAAAAAGTGGTGTAAACCGTGTTGTGTTTTATGTAATTTTTTGTTTATTTCCCTAACACCACAGCAGAGATAAGACCCTCACATTTATTAGTTACTATTGACATTATTATTATTGACTTTAGTGTTTACTGTTTTCCTTTTATATTGCTTTTGTATCAGATTTTTTCTGCTACGGTTTTTTATTTATTTTTATGTAATGCAGATGGGATTGTACCCAGAACTAATAACATCAGGAGACTTACGTAATGAATTTGCGTATGTCCTTTGATAAGTAACATCGGCACATGCGCGCACAAAGTACAGTGTAGCCGACCCTTCAGTTACACATGCATACAGGTGGGGATAGGCATGAAAATGTAGTGTTGGGGGTTGGGGACACCACTTACACACTGATCCGTGTCCAGAAGGAACGCAGAGCATTGTGTAAAAGTTAAGGTAAGTGTCAGAACTACTACTGATAGAGGGGAGTGATGGGGGCGAGCACTCCCCACTACCTTGCGTAATTTCAGACCCGTATACACGTACGTAAAGGGTGTGGGGGACTAGATCCGGACCATGGTGTTTAGAGTGGGACTGTATAACTGAGCTACTGTTGTCATGACCAGTACAAACAATGTAAATGGGTGCTGTTTGGAAGTGTTAGGGGGTGACATAAAGTAAAGAAGGCAATATTAGAGATAATTAAATAATTGTGGCAGGGCTCAATGTGAGGGGGTATACAGGGGTATGCCATACCGTCACTTCTACCAGTTAATTGAAAAGTTGTAAGTCTCCATTCAGGTCTATTATTTCTAAATTTCCATACCACTACTTCAAAATTTCCACTTCCACCACTGATTTGGGGTGAGAATAAAACCAATGATTTACATTTGAAAAAATGATTGAATACGCTTCAAGCATAGCTCTTAGTAATATAAAAACGTACTGAAAATAGAACATCAAAAGATGACCTGAATGATTATAATAGAACTGTTTCTGAATTTATTAATATAAAGTGCTTTGAGTCCTATCTTATTATTGATATTGTAGGATGTCCCTTATGTTATATAAAATATATAGACAGATCAACAAATTCTCATTCTTGAAGTTTAGAGGATGGCGCTGATCATGAGCAATCACTGAATAATTTGTTTGGACTCATATGATTGTGTTATATTGTTTGTGAAACACCTGCATTCACAAACACACACATTAGGCAATCACACACATAGCATGAGGTAATCTGTGTATGTTCCCTATTACGTAATCTAGGGACTAAAAATAATATCTATTTGCTGATCATAATAAAAACATTTGAAGGACTATTACGGAAGTTTACTCATTGTAACACATACTTTATTTTCAGCTTTTTGTTTTCTTTTTTTGCATTGTGATGCTTATTTTAAAATAATTAACAAAAACAAACCAGGGCCACTAGGACAAGAGTGGAAAATGCTATAAATGTCCATACATACACATTTGCTTATTAACTGAATAATTTATCAATATGGAAGGATGGCAAAAGGAAGTTTACAACAATGAATGCTTGGCAGTAGTCCCTCCTTCCTAAACTGCAATAATAACAAATTCCTATTGTAAGCTGCCAGAAATCAATAGTGTTGTTTTTTTGTAATGATGGAGACAACAATTTCACAAATTCAATGTACTGTAAACTATTCTGTTATACTCTTATTTCTTTCATATTTTTTTTTTATGATTTTAGGGTTTGGGTTGTAATATTTTTTCTAGCAATCTGTGCTTTTCATTTTTTTTTTTTATATATTCTAGTACAGGTCAGTTTGGATTATTTAATTGTTATTTGTTTATTGTGATTTTATTAAATAGGAAATATCTGTTTTTATATGTTAGTATGTGATACAAACCAAGTCATACTTTCAGGCCCGGCAACTGGGGAGGACAAGGGGGACAGCTGTGATTGGCCCCAGGTTCAGAGAGACCCAATGCAATCCACTGCTATAGACACTATTGAGCCCTCAAATACTTGATTGAACCGGGTCCCAAGATTTCTGTTGCCGGGCCTTCGTACTTTACAACACAGGCAGCAAGCAGTTTAGGACACGATCCTGATAAGGATGTGGTCATAGTCAGGGTTGCCGACTCTCCCGGAATGTCTGGGAGACTCCCGAAATTCGGGCAGTACTCCCGGTATCCCGGGAGAGCCAGCAAATCTCCCGCAAGTGACTTGAGGCCCGTGGTTTCACTCAAACCATGGCCTCAAGTCCTGCCCCCCTGCCTAGCAACACTAGTATACTAGTGTTGCTAGGCACAGGAAGGGACTTGATGACGCAATTTGCGGCATCAAGCCCCGTCCCGACCCCTATTCCAAGTAAAAACGGGTCAGTATGAGCAGAGGGCGGAGCCGAATGGCGCGATTTGCATAACCCGCGTCATTAAGCCCCGCCCCCTGCATGCGTCGCTAGCTTCTCTCCGGGAGATCCCGAAGAGAGGCTGCCAAAAGTAGGCAACCATGGTCATAGTCATGTTATCACATCTCGTCTAGCTTGTCTAGCATGTCATTACTGTGCTTACATTACATTGCTGTGCAGACTTTTAACCCCTGTATCCTCTTTTACTTTTATTATTCAGGGCGTGGTATCTAAGATTGACATTTAGCTTGCCGACATTCACAACATTAGGTTAACAGTGTATAAATATGGACAAAAGTAATGTTGACAGGGTGTGTTCCTGACAACACTAAGATCTATATAATTGACCTTAGTGATGTAGAAAGTTAAACTGAAGATAATGGGCCAGATTCACAACTCTGACCGACAGGGGACTTACAAGTCATTTGCATAAGTCCATTGTCAGGGAACATCTGTGCATGTGCGCGGAAGAAAAAAATCTGCTATCTATCTATCTATCTATCTATCTATCTATCTATCTATCTATCTATCTATCTATCTAATATCTATCTATCTATCTATCTATCTATCTATCTATCTATCTATCTATCATCTATCTATCTATCTATCTATCTATCTATCTATCTATCTAGAGGTACTTGACCTAGTTCCATAGGGCCTGATCCAGATCTACGCTTGTGTGCGTTTTTACAAAGGGCGTAAGCGTAAAAACGGGTATTTGTACTTATGGCACATTCGCGTGGCAGATGTTACGCTCAGAAAATCTGAGCATATGGACCTTGAGTGTAACAGCTTCGTAACAACGCTCAAGGGGGCTGCCTGCCATACGAAATCCGTAAATACGCACAGAGGGCAGGGTGAGGCATTTAAATCGTACAATATGGGCGTGCTAAGCGTCGTAGCTACACAATGAGCTTACGGACGCCCACGGTTACGAACAGAAAAGTTAGGGTAGGGTTTGCTGGGCATAAGAAAGCAAAACTAGGTACGACCAAGGGGAGTTCCTATGGGAGTACATTGTAGGTACGCCGGTGTAAATACGCTACGCACATGAGCGTTTCATGAGCGTAGGTCTGAATCAGGCCCATAGTGGGTAACTGGTACTCCCTGGAAAAGGGTTTAGAACCGCTGGTTAAGATCAGGCATAGTCACTACATAGTCATAGTCCTAGGAATTACTTTTTCTAAACTTTTACTTTCTTCAAACAATACATATATAGATACCATTTGTGACTGTTTAAATATATGTATTGGTCTGTTTGTAGTTAATTGAAACATTAGAACTTTACATAAAAAATGTGATGTTTTTTTTAAGAATGGGGTCATACAAACATAAAGGACCGGATTCTGACCTTACTTTTAGGTATAAGCTCTGTGGTATACTTTTTAGCACTGTGCATCTGTACAAAGGTATCAAGCACATAGAAAGCAGATGTAAAGCGCCTGATCTTAATGTGATCGCATCGGTGCGCTGTGTGCTGGTGGATAAGGTGTGTTTCTCTATATCAGAAGCAGCAGGTGGGAGTGTCAGTGTAGTTCTGTTCCCAGATTACGCAATCTATGTACAGAAATGGTACGCAGATAGCGTAAATAAGTTACTATGCATGCACAGTAGCTCAATTCTTAAAATAACGTACATAAGACGAAAACTACATAACTGTGAATCCAGACCAATATACTGAGGTCACAACACCTGGAAACTAGTTAAAAAACCCCCGCTGTTGTAATTAATTACTGTACTTTTACACTGGTGTCTAGTATAGGTTTTCAGAGATATACATGCATGAGTATTGTCTGTAACAGCTCTCTAATCATGACTGCAATTTAAATATAACTTGAATAATCATTTAAGTATATTTTTCTTTTATGCGTTCTTTACAGTTGTTACAGGGATGCAAACCCCACAACTCCTAAGTACATGCTTAAGGAATATTTGTCTTTATAAGATGTAGAAGATTGTTTGTCGAAATAAAATGAATGTCTATCATTTGAACCCATCTATGATCAGAATATTTTTTGTGGTAATCAGAGTTATTTGTAAACAGTGAGTTATATGAAGCAGGAGTGTTTTTCAGTTATTAATTCATTTCTCCCTAATTAGTACTGTGCAGTGTACCATTCTGATGCTTCATTCACCCTTTTGGTTCTTGTACCTCCCCATGGGGATTTCCCAGCTGTTTTTGATCTCCTGTTGTAATTGAAAATAAACTTGTTCTTGCCTGTAATTGACAGTGAATCCAATCATTTAATGTTTGCCATGAGACAGATGCACAAAACTCATGACATATGTAAAATTGGCCTACTGGGGCGAAATGCGATCTAATTTTTACACCTAACTGTTTACAATGGTATTTTATGACTTATATTAAACATAGACGCAAAGTTGTAAAAGAATAGCAATTAGTTCAATGTAGCTGAACAAATTAGGTTTAAAGAACAGTTTTTGTGTTCTAGGTATCACAAGGAGTAATATGGTCATAGCTTTTTTCTGTAGATCATATACAGGTATAAGCCCATAATAAATAAGACTAAAGACAGCATCAAATCTAACGAAACCCGGGGTCTCAAAGCTAGTCCACCCAACCGCCATCCATCCAGCACATGCAAAGTGCAGTCGCTGACCTTCAAATATCAGTAGCTTTTAGCTTATAACGTTCAACATTCTCTTTTTTGTCTTATGGTTATATTTAATGGAGTTTCAAATGGCAAAAGAGAAGATGTTGCCCATATTGATTAATCAGATTCTAATTATCAATGTCTACAATGAGTATGCTAAATTATAGCCATTATTGGTTGCCATGAGCAATATCTCTACATTCCTTATAATCTACCCTTTAGACAGTGGCACAACTACTGTGGGTGCAGGAGATGTGGTTGCTATGGGGTCTGGATAAAGGGTAACCCATGGCAGTTGCCCACTGTCAGCAGTCTGACTATTAGTGCTAAGTGCTGTTTCTAAATAACTTATAATCTGGTTGATCAATATGGGCAACATCTCCTTTTTTGTCTTTTGAGGGCTCCATTAAAAGCAACCTTAAGACAAAAAAAGAGAGTTATTTTAATATGAAAATTCATAGCAAAGTCTGGAAGTGGTTTTAACCTTTTTGCTGTTTTGTGGAAAAATCCTTTTTATTCACAGAAAGAATCCGTTGTTTATTAAAGAGCAATGCTTGCTTTACCCAGATTACCTTACTTAAAATTAGCTTTACACAGTGCTTTTTTGTAAGAAAAAAAGTGCCGGAATTCACATCAACTCACGCGCAACCACACAACCAATCACTAGCCGAGCAGCGCCACAGACCGAGTAGTGCCAACACAACCAGCACGGACGAATTACGCATGCATCGGACTCGACACACAAGCAGCCTGCATGCACTGTTTTAATGATTTTGCCGCCGAAACTTTTAGAACTTTGAATATCCATTGAAAAAAGGTACCAGAACTCTGTTCCGGTGGGTTCTATGACAAAAAAAGCACTGGGTTTACAGTTCTTATCTTTTACCTGTTTTACTGAAGTTATAGTACAGTAATAGCATATATTGGACCCTACTGTGTCTCTACCTTCTTTATAGGCAATAGCAGTAAATGGCCAAGACCACAGGCAAAAAATAGATAAAGCTGGGCCAGCAAACCTCTGCGTAAGGAAAGGGTGGTGGGGGGAGGGGTGATGTATGCTCATCACCGACTCTATACTTCTCTCACCTTCATGATCCCCTGTTCTCTCTCCCTCATGATTGGCTAGCTCTAAATGTATGAATAATCTCATTGAATCTAGGTCTCTGTGACAAATTTAATATCCTGTATTCTTATACAACTGTAGCCATATTTTCAAAATTTCCATTTATTTAGAACTGCCATTACATTTAAACATAACACTACTATATAAATAGTAGCATTACTATAGCAAGTAAAAAACTTAATTATAAATATGTCCATATGTACAAGTAAAGAAAAACAAACACAATAATGACATGGGAAAGGACATAGATGTATCAATTGTTTAAAGGATTAACTACTAAACCTGGTTAACGCTCAAGTTGTGAAACAGTGTGGTACCTACATACCAAGAATTAGCAAGCATTGGCATTCCAGCAGCATAGTTAAAGCTCGTACCCAAAGTCTGATGGGACTAAATATACCACACCTGGTTACCTATGCCTGCTCTATATTTTTATGTGTAAGGCCTATTATAATGCAAGCTCCTATAAAATGTAAAATCATTATTTTCCTTTAAAATTTCTCATCCCATAATTTTCTTTTACTTTACATTGAAGATGAGTTATTAGAAACAATGTTATGAATTCCAAACTCCATTAGCTTGTTGAAATGCAGGATTCCAATGCATAGTATTTGTTCATTTAAGAATAGAAGCTTCTAGGACCTTGGTAATAATATGATTTCTTTTTAAGCATCCACATAAACATTAAACAAAGAAAAATGGAAGACTTGGCTATGATATACTATGTGTGTTTGCTATTCCGCAGATGTTCTACTGCTCTTGTATCGGCTGAGTTTTTAGTGCATTGAAGCATGAAAATAATAAAATGCAGTCACTGTAATACTAAATTGATTTAATGACTTTAGGGTAATTTATTTTTACATGCCAGCAATAAGATTTGGATTGGCACAGAATCAGTGAACATACATGAGCCTGGTTTGATTGAGCATAATATAAAGACAATATTTCACAAAATAAGCAAATATTCTTTTTTAAACACGAGAAGCAGAAGTTGCATTTTCCGGGCTATAACTTCAAACAAATGTTTAAATGAAAATGTCACGCTGTCTATGCTGACAGTTAGGTACTTTAAGGGAATATAATACTTGTCTATGTTTGTGTGGGTCTCTTTAAGGGAATATAATACTTGTCTATGTTTGTGTGGGTCTTTTTAAGGGAATATAATACTTGTCTATGTTTGTGTGGGTCTTGTGTCATTTTCTTGATTATCTACAGCCTTAAAAATACATTTGAAGCGGAGTTATTGTAACAAATGGTGCTTATAAATGCTGTGTAGTATGACCACCTGCTGTCTATAAATAGCCATTTATTTTCAGGAACTTGAGGATTTGAAGAAAGATACTAAAGTTCAGATCCGGAGGTTCATTCATACAAGCTTGATCATAGAATATATTAAGCATGATGTGTTTGTTACATATATATTTCAGATGTCAGCCAGTGTACTTGCCTTTGATAAATTGCTTTGTGTGCAAAGTAACTGAAATACAGAAGTTTCCATGTGTTATTTCAGGTTTGCCGACTTTTAAAAGTTTTCCTCTGGGAGATCCCGGAGGGAAGCCATAGATGCAGACAAGGGACAGGGCTTAACAATGTGATTTATGCAAATCGCGTCATTAAGCCCTGCCCTTTCAGGTTTCATAGGGATGGGGGTGGGGCTTGATGACGCAATTTGTAAACTAATGTTGCTAGGCAGGGGGGCAGGGCTTGAGGCCGTGGTTTCATGGAAAGCACGAGCCTCAAGTCACTTGCAGGAGATATGCCGGCTCTCCTAAGATACCGGGAGAACTGCCCAAATTTCGGGAGTCTCCTGGAGTTCCGGGAGAGTCGGCAACTATGTGTTTTTGGTAATCTAGCATTGAAAGTGCAAGCGACTGTAACATTTTTTATTATTTTAAAAGGGACACTAAGCTACTAACTCTTCGTAATTGTTAAGGAGAGTCTTAGGTTTTAACAATGTTTTCTGTCCTTGCAAGTGTTTGTTGTTAGAGTTTTTTAGGGCACCATGGCGACTTGGTGAATAGCACTTGTGGCTTACAGCGCTGAGGTCATAAGTTGGGTTCCTGAAACTGGACCTCATCTGGAGTTTGCCCGCTTTCCTCCAACATGCCAGAAAACACGCTAGTGGATTAATTGGTTGCTAACTAAATTAACAAAAGGGGTTGAGTGACAAGTGTTCTCTGTATAATTGGAGGGTGATGGTTTTGAGGCAGTGTGATTAGTGGATGGAAAGGGCAGACTAGAAATGGTTTTTAACTGCCATCAAATTCTATGATCCTACTATCAGGATTGTTCTTACTATGCATTGTTATAGGATGACTATATGCTTAAACATTTACTGAAGCACTTACCATTTAAAAATATTAAAACAAAATCTTATGTTATAAGATGCATTCCTTCCAACTGTTCCCATTTCTGTAAAACCACCCTGATGTGAGGGAACCCTGGGAAACTATACATAGTCACACTCTGCATGACTTAAACCCCATTTAAGGCACTAGAAGGTACAGATGTATGAGCATATAATGTAGGAATAGCAGTTAATGATGTCACTATTTGTAAAAAAAAAAAAAAAGAACAAGACTTGGGCCTCAAGTCTTATAATATACAGATTACTCAGTGTTCAACTATATTTTATTGTCGTGCTTTACTGCTTGCTGTTATCTTGCCAAATGGAACTAACTAAGGAATGCAAAAACAATGAAGGAAAAACCAAGTTCCCTCAGATCCTCCTTAATAAAATAAATTATCTAAGCCTCTCCCCCTTCCAATCCTATTCGCTCCTTCTTATTATACAAACTGTCTTCTCTACCATCTTTTATACTATTATTTTTTACTCCCTCTCCTCCACTACTGTCCCAGATTACTTCCCAGTAATACCCCTTTCACATCACCACCAAAAACTCGGGTTTTGGCATAAAACCCGGGTTTTGGCTCAAACCCAGATATTTGGTGGTGATGTGAAACATCCCACATTCCTGGACCCAGTTCTAATGATCCAGGAAAAAAGAAGGGTTTTCCTGGGTCCCACTCGGGAAAGGTCAATGTAAAAGGTCCCGTATGATTTTTCAACACGAGTCTCTCAGAAAGACACATGATTAGAGAGATTTGTTTACCATTGCTAAGGCAATAGTAAATAAATCTCCCAGCTAGAAGCCACGTGCAGGACCCGGAGCTAGCAGCGCTTTTGTAGTAGTCATGTGTCTCCTTTCTGGTCCGTTTGTGTTCCCGCTATTCGACGGTGTGAATTAGTAGCTGTGTTTCTTTTTTCTAGTCTCCCTGTGGACCAGAAAGGAGACACATAAGTTCTAACTGACACTGTCGAATAGAGGGAACACAGGCGGACCAGAAAGGAGACACACAACTGCTACAAAAATGCCGCTTGCTCCGGTTGTACTTGTGTGTCTGGAGGGCATTTTGTGACTTTTTTTTATATTCCGTGTGAGACCTTGACTTACAGCGGGTTTTTTTTCACACAGCAATTCACTGAAAAATCTGGGTTTTTGCAGGGTGGTGATGTGAAAGCGGTAAAACAAACCTTATTAATGTGCTTTCTCTCTATTATATTATCTTGAGGTCGGTTTGGAAACAGGTCTACTTTATTGTTTCTTCTGCACAGTGCAGTCTGTGATTATCTAAGGGCATATCATTTTCAAATGCAAAGTATTAGGACAAGAGTTGTTTGTATATTGTATAGTATTATGATAATATTAGTCTTGTTAAGGTATACAGTTTACAGCAATGTGGCACGGGTTGTGAAACTGGCTGCTCTTTAATGAATTGATAGCCCACATAACATCTGTATAACTTGTCTGTACTCTGTATAAACTCATGAGATATTCCAGAACCTTCACCTCTGCCCCATGTTGAGCATCACTGGTCTGATAAATCTATTTTAAGAACAGTTTTCAGGGCCATTGAGACTCCTCAAGTAATGTAACACTTATGAAAGTAAATAAAATAAAATAGAACATGAATGGTTGTATATTATTCTGAACTAATAGCTGACAAACTGTGTTAATACGATCTCAACGGCATTGATATTCTAATCTTGTGGTTTAATTAACAAAGAAATAACTAAGTTAATTAAGTAGGAAAAGACTGTTAGCTGATATGAACAATGCACAGACACATATTTTCTTTGTGTATTTACCATCCTCAATTTACTTTTGAATAATAAGAAGCAAATATGGGATTAATCAAAACAGGAAATCATGTAAGTCATCCATATGTTCAATTGCCCAATAAAGATGTTACAGAAACAAAGCTATTTTACATTGGTGACCTAACATACTGTATTTCTATATTGATTTCTACTATGCAAGCAAGGTATATTTAAAGGAATCTATAAGAATCTTGGGGCTCAATTTACTAAAGCTTGATCACTTAATTTTCATGCAAAAATATTTTTGTTTTATTGGGGAAAATGTAGTTTATCGCACAAAACCAAAGTGATCAACAATTACAAAAGTGATGATCACCATGTAAAACTACTGTTTCCATGGCGATCACTACTAACAACACAGGTGCTCTAAGGCCCATATAAATATATATATATACTTCCAAGATAGAGATTATTTCAGATCAGTGTTTAAGGCAATTTATACTGCAGGTCCACAAGGCAAGGGGAATTTGCACAAATTCCCAGTGCAGGGCCATGTT
>WWET01001071.1:296649-308554 GCA_011038615.1 Limnodynastes dumerilii | reverse complement strand
TCCCTCTTCCCCCTTCTCCCTCTTTCTCTCCCCTCTTTCACTTCCCCTCTATCTCTCTCCTCTCTCTCCTCCCTCCCTCTCTCTCTCACCTCTCTCTTTAATCCGTCCCTTTCACATGCTCTAATTTCAATACCATGTTTTAGTTGCACCATTATTACTAGACTGTACCTTATCAGATATGTTCTTTTATTGTACATCCTTTAAAATCAAAATCAGCTGCAGTAAATATGTTATTTCTTTAAAAATAAATACATTTTTCTAAAAGAGGATACTCTTTACTTTGCTATCTATTTTTGTTCTTCAATGATTTAATTTATTATCACCCCAACTATAGAATGTTTTGTGTGAATGACATATGCCTTGGTGAGAAGTAACTAGCTTTTGGGGTGTTAATGAAGCTAGCAATTTGCATTAATATTGAAATACAGCCTATTGGCAACACAGAAAAAGAAAAAAGTATATACCTTATTGATCATTTTTAACTTGCAGGGTGGCACCACTGTACAATGCAACTGCCTCGCTTGTACTGCGACTTTCTTGCACACTCCCAACGACTATGGAAAGGTCATTTATAGAACTGATGCGACTACAACACTAGCTACTGACACCTTTTCACCGACCCTGGTTTTTTCTGTTAGGGTAAGTTTACTGTATTATTCTTCTCTGCAGTTTTACAAATGTTCTATTTCAGACATCAATAGGGTTACAAGACTGGAAAGAATTCAAATTTCTGATCTCTAGAATATATGGTACACTTAACGGTCTAATAAAGCTCTAAAATTCCCAGAAGAAAAGTATTATTATTCTGCCTACTATAATGTAGTATTTCAGCCTGAGAGCTCCATCTTTCCCCTTCTTGGGGAAAAGGAAAAGCGGAGATGTTGCCCATAGCAACCAATCAGATTCTAACTTTCCTATTACATATTAGAAAATGTCAGCTAGAATCTGATTGGCTGCTACAGGTAACATCTCTGCTTTTCCATTCCCGCAACTTAGTAAATCTGGCCCTTGGACTTGTTTTCCTTATACACCCCCTTGTTTACCTATGTTCATTTTTATTATTCTTTTTACATTTTATAACATTTACATCTTTCTCTGAGAACAGAACAAATAGTGCAAACTCCATTTTGGGTCTTTGTTACTTGTGTTGCTCTTCTAAGTCTTTATTGTTGTCTATTTTTTTGTGTTTGTTGAAAATCAATAAAAAGAAATTACCAAAAAAACAAATCACTTTTCTACAAAAAATGTAATTATTGTAGAATGGAACATTAAAAACCCCTCTATGTATTCCTTTTTGCATCCATGCTTTGGTTATTTAGCAGGTTTCTAGGATGTTTTTGTATTTTAAGAGTGATTTTATTGATTGCACTATTATTCTATATCACACGTACACATTCTACTGGGACTTGATAAATATATACTGACATGGAAATATAATATATTTCAACAACCTGTATTGTGCCAGCAGTAAAAACATAATAAAGGTTGAATGGTTGAAATAAAAAGCTTTCAATTCCACTTTTCCAAAAGATGACACTTTATTTATAATATACTCGTATATACTTAAACTGCCCATGTGTGATGTGTGCTGCTGTGTTACCTCTAACCCTAAGCATTCTTATTTAATACCATAAGTAAATACACAGACACCGTATTTGGGAATTTTAAATGTTATTGTTTAATTAATTTAAATTGGGGATTAATCACTACTAATGTTCCTAAGCGGAACTTATCTGTAACTTTGAAATTTTGATGGGGCCAAGAAAGCAAGTAGCCTTGATCAACACATTACCTAACAACATAGTAATAACCGTCAGGTAGAACTTATAACTTTAACAAATAAATTGAAGTCCAGTAAAAGCGCACTCCTCCTGCCTTTGGTTAAACACTATTTAAGTGTTACGCGTGACTGCCCTCCCAGACGGGTCAACACCCTCGGGCACCTCCACCTCTAGCAGTCAAGTCACAGATAGTCACCCCCCCAGTACCTACCCGTTACACCGCTAGATGCGCTAAACCACTTCAAGTACCTATCTACCCCAACAACTTGCTTTCTGCCCCAACTACATAACAACCATAACTATTAACCCAACATACGGTGGATGGAATTATAGGGAGGGAGGGTGGGCAATTCAAAGATGAAAGGCTTACGCTGATGGTACGTACGTTAGGAGTTATGTGGCATAACATATGCCACGTGCATGCACAGTATATACAATTGGGCAATTTTACGTCATCGGCTAGCGTAAATACGCTAGTGTACTTAGCTTAGGATCTGGCCCAATAAATGGGTTCTGCAGCATTTTTATCAGTATGCCTAGTTTTTTGGGTTTTCCTAGTTGAATGTGTGTACCAGCTAAAGGCATAAGGTACCTTCCCTTAGTAGATCTATAAATTATATTCCAATAATACCATGCACTTTAACAGATAAACCTAAATGGCAGAAAAAAACTAAGAGTCAAGTTAAATACTATTCATACTGGTAAATGTATACACAATTAAGACATTTTAATTAGACATATTTAGGCTTGGTTTTTGAAAACAGAGACTATACGAACTTAGCCAATCTGAGTACAAAATAATATTAAAAAATTCACAACAACTACAGCAAACAACAACTACAAACATATGTATAATGTATATTAAAAAATAACCACAATTAAAAAGTTTTACATTGTTAAATTTCATTTTGCAATGACATCAACACATTTTCTAATTCATTTATTTTTTCTTTTATTTCTGTAACAATTTTTGTTGCACATATTATGATACGCTTAATATTGTGTGAATTCACACGTGGTGCAAGGGAAAATAAATAATATAGGGCCTGATTTAGAGATCCGGAACTAACTATAGTTCCGTGCGTATATTTAGGGTTTGGATCGATTTTGCATCAACTGTGCATGCGTAGTAATAGTGCAATGCCTTGTACATTGAAGTTAAGGTTGGAAACGCCTTGAGGTCGGACTTGTGAATCGGGCGGAGACTAATGCGACCCTAAGTGCGGCGGAAATATACGGACCTAAGGATTTGCATAGAAATGGGCAGGGGGAGGCATTTAGATGAGGGAAAGTGGGCATGCTTACAGAGTTAGGGCCCTAAATATACGCAACTAATACACATAGGGTCGGAAGTGAGTGCGGCCAGTTAGGGCAAGTCTATGGAGATGGAAGTTTAGGTCCGGCCAGAGGTTCCGAGGGGAGTGACTGTTTATTCTGGTGGGTGTAAGCTGTTCCGACTTGCCACTTAGATGCGTATATTTGCGGCCCGATCGCCGACGGATCTCTGAATCAGGCCTTGTATTTGTTTTCTGTTTGTATTACATACAAGAGGCAAATATGGACTAAATCCAATACATAATCTAAAGTGTGGCTCTAGTCCAGTTATTGGGGTAGCATGGAACAATAGTCTGATTGCATAAAAGGTTAATGAGCTGTAATTTAAGTTCTGAGCCGGCTAATCAAACACAGCAGAACAACCTTCCCCCATGTTATTATTCCTATTTTATGTAAGCTTCATTAGCCATGCTGACATTGTTCTCTACAACAGAACTGCACATTCATAACATTTAGCATATACTGCAAGAAAAAGAACAGTGTAAAGTGTTAGATGGATAAAATTGATCCACTTGTCTGGGTGTCAAACTTCCAGTGTTCTCATAGTAGTAGTGTAAACACACTTCCAGGATTGCTGAAATCAAAGTGTTTGTTGGTGGTTATAACATGAAAATGTCAAAGAAATGTCATAAACCATGATGCTTGTACATAATCTATTATAAAATAGGATCGGATCCAGACCCCCGCATGTTTTCCATGCATGCAGTGGTCTATCTGTCCGCATGAGAGAGGGAAGTGAACTCCCGCTGTCACTCCCCTCTCTTGTGTGGATAATTATATGACTTACGCAGCCATAGGACAGCCTTAAGTCACACGAGCGGATCAGCAGTCCGATCATACATACCTAATACCTCCCATACTGTATGATTTCAATGTTTCTTTTTACCCACCTTGTTGGGTGGTGAGGAAGCAAAGCTCATTTCTACTGAAATGGCATCATATGGAACTAAGGGCCTGATCCAGACCTGCGCTCGTGTGCGTTTTTACGGCGGTAAGCATAAAAACGGCCATTTGTACTTACTGTGCATGCACGGGGCAGATGTTACGCTCATGTTACGGTCTGAGAATCTAAGCGTATGGGCCATGATCGTAACAGCTTTGTATTTACGCTCGAGGGGGCGTGCCTGCCTTACGAAATTACAAACCGGGGGCGGGGTGAAACATTTAAATTGTACAGTATGGGCGCGCTAAGTGTCGTAACTATGCAATGAGCTTAGGGACGTCCGCGGTTAAGTTAGGGTAGGGTTTGCTGGGTGTAAGAAAGCAAAACTAAGTACGACAAGGAGAGTTCCTATGGGAGTACATTGTAGGTACGCTGGTGTAAATACGCTATGCACATGAGCGTTTCATGAGCGTAGGTCTGGATCAGGCCCTAATTCCATACAATGCTAGAGACGTTAGTGCTCCATTTGTATGCGCCCTCCTGTCAAATCGACCTATATACGCACCTTGGACTGGATCCAAACTTAAGAAGGAGCTTAAAATTAAGAAAGGAAAGTTACTCCTGGGCTAAACCATGTTGATTTCAGGGGAAATCAAGTTAATTGTATTATTTGCATGCAGGAATATATCTTTGAATTGCTTACTGCACACAGATACTGACCAGCTTTACTATCACACTGTTATTTAGACTTGGGATTTGAAACATCACCTCTCAACTCTAATACTGTTTGCAACAGATGAAATATGACTCCCCTGCAATCACCATGGTTTAGCCCAGGAATAACTTTCCTCTGTTAATTTCAAGCTCCTTCTTTAGTCTGGATCCAGCTTAATTTCAAGCTCCTTCTTAAGTCTGGATCCAGCCCCTTGTGAGCATAAGTGGGCTATCGGGAGTAAGTTTGAATCCAGCCCATAGTGGTTTAATTTGAACTATATCTTCAACATTCTGATTGATTGACAGTGAATAGAAGGTTGTGCATTGCATATTTAAAAAAAGAACAATGTAGATACTAAGAGTATCTGATGATTACATTTCTTAGCTGTCTCCTCTTATGCTGAAGCCTGCCTTATTTCTGCTATGCATACTATACTATCCCCACAGCAGCAATAATTCAGTCATTGCTCTTAACGCGAGAACCATTCCCAAAACAGCTTATTATTTGTCAGTTTATCTCCAGGCTTTTCTCTTGGATTCCTATTATTTTACTGTATTGCTACATCTATTACAGTTTAATACAAAATAAAATCCTATCTTCAGTGTGATATGAAAAGGTGCATTATATTTAATAGATGTATTGTGCAAATGTAAAAATAGGAGTTTATTCAAATCAGCACAATTAGATGTCGTTGGATTAACAAGGACAGGTTACAGGGAAACGATGTATCTAAACTTGGACAAATCCTAATGCAATATGAGGAGTGCAAACTAATTAGATTTATTTTATTTATTTTTTTCATGCAGGGAAATGTTATTTATATACTGTTATTTGGAGTTAATATAGGTAATATAGCTTATAAGCTCGAAGGTGTTCTGCATAATTTGCATCCAGCTGAAGTTCAACATGGTTTTGCCAAGGGGCACATAGAAGTGTGTTGTCACCCTGTTGGCTGAGCACAGACACATTTTGTGGGCATCTTGGTGTCTGACATGTCAACCACTACAACCCTATTGGATTTTGTTGTGTCATATGTATTCACAGTCAATGCTCAGTCTATTAGAGATGACAAGAAAATGAAGCAAGGCCCCATAGGGTTAAAATGGTAGGCAACGGGGACACCAGGCTCCATACAGCATAGGGTTAATATATGGGTGGGCTCCCTGTGCTGTATGTAAAGGCAGGCTTGGTTGGGGTTGGAGGTTAGCAAGTTGGGCGGTTTGGAAAGGGTTACTTAAGAAGTGAGTAGGAGAGGCTTAGGGTCTTCTTCTTTAGGCAGTTTCTCCCTCCCTCCCTCCCTGCCATAGTTTAGTTTGCTGTTAGAATTATATTCATTATACTAACATTTTCCTTACAGACGGTACATGGTGGGGCGGTAACAGTGGGGTCAGCAATGAATGTGGGGGTATTTGGCGCATGGGCGATGCTTGAGTGGTAGCTGGGAACAGGCATTACAAAGTGTTCTGTTTTATTGGTTGGGGGAGTAGGCTGAAACCCCCCATCTGCTATTAGGCTACCTATCACCACTTTCTACCTAAAATCTTATAGTCATGTGAGTTTCAAAGTCAATTAGCCCAAAAATGAATAAACCATGTACCGCTTTGAACCACAGCTATGGCGTCGGTGTATTTATTTCTGTGGGTGTGTTTGGCTGGATGATGAATAGTGACTTCTCTGCCGTTTACCACTTATTCTTTTTAATGCTGAAATGAAAACCTGTTACAGCTGAGAAACGCTAACTAGAGTAAACATTGGTCTAGTCTCACAGAGGAAGCCAATAACAATGACAAAAAGATAGAAAACATGCTATTTCAATTGTCAGCCCTCCCCCTGCTTACCTCACTCTGTCTGGCCTCTGATCCTCCTGAGAGGAGCTGCAACGTGGCTGGTGCTCCTCAGTGTTCAGCTGGACAGTGCTGGTCACATGGCAGACTTGCGAGATTAATGGCTTTTTCTTTTCTTTCTTGTTTTTTATTTTTATGTAAATTACCTTGTATAGAAGTGAGGAAGTGTCCGCCCCTTCCAGTCATCTATGCAAATCTCAGTCACTAGAGATTCCTTCACTCATCTTTGTAGTGACTGATTGATAGCTGCTCCGGCTTACTAAGCAACACCCTGGAGTCTTTCTCCACAGCACTGATATAGAGGGTCACTGTGGATGACCTATTTATTCGCAGTGACCCTCTATAGTAGCGCTGTGGACACAGACTCCCCGGCGCTGAGTAACAAACAGGTAAGTACATTAATGGTGCAGTGACATGGGTTGGTTGCTGGGCCAGCAGACCCCCTAAGCCACTGGGCCCTGTAGCAATCACACCCATTACACCCCCTGTAGTTACACATATGCATCTAATACATCTTGTATTATGATAGTTTAAGCCTTGGACAAAGCCCAAATTGTGGGCGAAACGCGCGTCAGGCACCAGTCTGATCGGAGTCACCAGAGATCTCGTTATTCTGTGAATGTGCGCACTGGTTGATCCCTGTGGTAGATACTCCTCACCCATTCTGTGGCAGTCCCCTTGTTTCTTGTCAGCTACGGTAACTCTCTGCACAGCATCCCCTATCCAGATAGGAAGGGTGAGATATGCACAGCAGTGTAAAGTCGTTTATTAGGGCTAGCCTCCATGTGATTTTTAGATAGGCTGTGGCAGAAAGTATTATGTCTGTAGCTTCAATTCATGATTCTGTGTTGTCTTATTTGCTATTTTGTTTATGTATTCTCTTAAATATGATGACTTTATACTAATCTGATACATGTGGACTTTGCATTAGTTTCGGGGTTAAATGTATTCACCCCTCTTTTTACATTTTTTTTAAAATATGGTTCAATAAAATGTAGTATTAATTAGTCTTCCATCTGTCTCTGTCTTGTTAATTAGGTAGTGCACCATCTAAGGTTCCTGAGGGTACCTGCATAGATACTCTCTTTTTTCTTTTAAGCCATATTGTATACTGGTAGCAGATACTACCATTCAAGTAACTCCATAAAAAATTGTATTGCATAAACTTTATTATTTGAATTCCATATCATCTTCTTCATCATCATCAATAACGAATCAAATAAATAAATAGATAAACATAAAATAAGGCACCTAGAATGCAACAATAGAGATTAGGGGGTTACTATTGTTGGGGTAAATTCAGACTTAAGTTTACTTTAAGTACGATCGCGTAGCGTAGTTACACAGTAGTAAGTATAATGCATTCCCTCCAGCATTCCCATTGAACGCACGTAACTATGCTGATTTACGAGTTCAAAACCTTACCTTAACTTTTCCATGCGTATCTATGGTCCTACATATCATCTTGTCGTACATAACTGCCTAATCCAGGCCATATTGTACAAGATAAATGCCTCCATCCACCTACTTTGCATATTTTCTGCTTGCGTAGGGATTATACGCCCGTTTGTACATAGTTACGATGTGTGACATCTCCCGTGAACATGTGCATTGCGTTCCAACATGTGTAAATTCACTGTCGTACTTAAGTCTGGATCTGGCTCTTTGTTTGCAATGCACCATTTCCTACTATTACTACAGCAAGCAGAAGTAAGACTATGGGACATTTTAGGTATGAGGCTGCCTACCTTTCCTGTGTACGTACATTCTGTAGGGAATATGTAAATTTGTTGGCAGCAAATGGCAAAGAAGCACTGCCAGAAGATATTAAAAGAACGTTTTTTTCTTTTTTTTACAAATACAGAATGAGAAGTGTTTATGGACTGGATCCATACCTCTGAGAAAGGAGTATTTTCTTATAGTAAGAATTGTGCAAGTGTCATATTCTCAGAACAGATCTTGGACCAAAGTCCCTGGACCATTTCCCATGGCGGGGCGGTAAGGGGTGGGAATCAGAAAGTGTATCCGCTATGTGGGAAGGGGAAGGTTTTCAGATGGTACAGGGAGGGCGTGCGTCCACGTCGTTCCTAATAAGTTAGAATTGTGCAGAAGCCTTTGCAAGGAGTCTAAGCGCAGCGTCATCATAAGTCTGATCTGGCCATATGTTCTTAAAATAAAGTGCTATCGGTAAAATCTTCTAAAATGCCACTTTGTTTCATACTGGATAGAGGACTCCATTTACAAAGCATCGATAACTTCATTTTCATGAGATAAAGAGAGTGTTTGGACAAAAAAAAATCTTTATCTCATGGAAATGCTAAGTTTTTGGTATTTACAATGCTATTGTTGCCATGGAAACCACCACTCCAATGAATGAAGGCTAGCAGATCGCTGTTATTTAATAACTGTTGCCACATCAATACTATATACAGCACCATCTTCGGATGACTTTAGTATAAGTATTTCAGCAGTCTCCCACTAATAGCCGTTATTAAGGGGAGGAAAAGGGGGATGTATATAGTGAGACTGCTGGAATACAGAGAATGTTACCATAATCATTAAAAAATAATGATAAATAAAACGAATTATTAATAATAATAATAATAATAATAATAATAATAATAATAAATAAATAAACGACGTTGTAGGCCCCGTCCCTTTTTCGGCCCGCGAATCGGGACAGTCCTGTCTCAAGTAAGGGGGGAGGCCCATATGCAAATCCTGCACAAGGGCCCCCTCACTTCTTAAAACGCCCCTGATATTGATCTCAAAGTCTTGCTTCTATATACATTTTATGGAAAGTCCAGATAGATATACATTTTTGAAGGGGTCTGCAACACAGGAAAAATAGTATTTATATGTGTATTCAGTTTGTTTGTTATTATAGTTTTTGTGTAGAAAAATATTAAAAAGCCTTGTTGTTATAGCTGTTACCAATGGTAAATCAAGTATGGATTAAAACTGACAGCCATATGTTCTGAACAAAGTTAACAGAAGCAAGAGTCGATCCTACTTTGAAATGATAGTAACACCCCATTTATTGCTACTTTCGGATAGCTAAATTGTGATATGTGACATGTGGCATTGTGATCACACAATCACACTCTGTGAAAATAGATGAATTCAGCAATCAATATCTGAGTGTAAGCTGTTAACAGCTTCAAATCAAATTTTACAGCTCGTTAATACCCTAAGTCTGGTTTTAAAAGCGTTTGTTTTTACATGTCTGTACTGAAATTTGCCATTAAATATGTGACTTAACTCTAGTCCAGTATTATAAGGCAATGACAAATGTTATCCTTTTCCTTTTCATGAAAAATGCTGAACAGGTAGGAGCTAGAGATAAGGAGGATGTGAAGGTGAAAAAGACAAAAAAGAGGGATGATAACTTAAAGATGAGAAAGAGATTATAGACAGGATTGATGAGACAAACAGATGGAAAGTATGTTGGCTAAAATACATTATTTTTCTTGTCCTTAGTTTTTATTTTCTGTTCGGGTTTGTCAGCTTAGTACAGATTGCAAAAAAATCAGATGGAAGATAGTGTAATGCCATAAATACGGATGACAACCAGCGATGCTGGAGAGGGAATTTGTTATCAAATGTTTTACACACGGTATAATTATAAAGTCTGGGTTAAGCATGAGCTCTGAAGTTGGCAGGGGCGAGATATTTTTACTTGGCTCTTGGCGCATCTATAATAGAAACATAAAATAACATTTTTTATTATTTAAAGAGTCCAACAAAGTTCTGTAGAATTGTATATTGTATGTGAGTTTTGACACATTCCCCAAAAACCACAATGGCAGAAGCCACTGCTCTCTTTCTATCATGACAACACTGGGTACCTGACAAGATCATACAACGTTAGGTCAGCATTTGATAATGTTTTGCTGCTATTATTAGGAATGCTTATGGTTACCATAGCGACAATCATAATATCACCAATAATAATTCCGACAAAAAATGATTGGTTATATCATTGGTTGATATTTATCAATATTGAAAAGTAATATTTCAGTAAGGATACCATGCTGACAGCTATATGTTCGCATTGGTACTGCTTTATAATATAATAAAAAAAATCAACAATTTATATAAAAAAACAAAACAAAAAACAATTCATTACCTTGTCCTTGCTCTCATGTCTGTCCTTACTGCTATCCTTTATCTGTCCCTCCATTCTGTCCTGTCCTCTCTCTTCATTTGTCTTCCTCTCTACTATCCTGTCCATTTTTCTGCACTTCCACCACTCTCTCCTGTCTTTTTTCCCACTCTGTCTTCTTCTTCAAGCCCCTGCAGTTGTCTTTGCCCTTCCAGCTACCCAGCGCCAGATTAATAATAGGGCTAATAGGACTACAGTCCAGGCCTCCATCTGAAAATAAGCCCCCACACACTGCAGATCTCCAGACATCCCACTGCAGGGACTGATATCCTCCTTCAAAGCATACTATATAGTTTGGGCCATCAATAATTTTCAGCCCAGGTCCACATGACCCTCAGTCCTGCCCATTTAGAGGTAAATAATTAACATGTTAGTAATTAGGGTTAATGCTAGGGTTATTGTATGCCGAACACAGTGTGTGTCAACATTACAAAATTCTGTCTGCAAGGTGTCAAATTGATGACTGTCAGATAGAAGAGAGTTGATCAGTTAAATCTGTTGGCCATTTAGTGCTGACTGCCCAACCATTGCTGTTGCATACCACATCTATTATAAAAAGGACCTAAGAGCGGAAAATGCTCTTCGCAAGCTCATAGGACGTGGCTGTCCTGCCCGCACTCAGAGGAGCAGACTGTCCTCGGAGAGCAGCCCCTCTGCATATGTGTGGCTATGCTGCTGTTTTGTGCATGTACAGAATAGCTACCCAGGCCGTCTCAGTGCCTAGGATCCTGCCCCACCCTGCTCCACCTATCATGCATCAGACAGCTTTCTACATGCCAATCAGAGCTCCACATAAGGTCAGTGAAATCCAACTAGGGATAGATAAGGTTTGCCAGGCTAGTGGTCAAAGACATTGTAAACTCTATTTGCTAACCTAAATTAACTTTTCCAGGATGAATTTATTTAAACTGATATTATACAAACCTATTATGTCGTCAAGTTTAAGTACTGCCACTAATAATAGCACTGATAATTATAATAATAAAGATAATGTTGGTTGTCTTACATTTTAAAAGAAAAAGCTAATTATCTTGTTAATATAATAGTGTCCTAATTGAAATGACCCACTTATTATCTGTTTTCCAAATGCAATGTCAATCTTATAATATAACTTTTTTGCTTAGATTACCTTTTACATACACTATTAAGGCACTCTACCTCTACATCCTTCTTTTTTACTTA
>WWET01001071.1:282097-295818 GCA_011038615.1 Limnodynastes dumerilii | reverse complement strand
AGATGAGATCCTCAGACCCCTTGTGAGACCATATGCTGGTGCGGTTGGCCCTGGGTTCCTCCTAATGTAAGACAATGCTAGACCTCATGTGGCTGGAGTGTCAGCAGTTCCTGCAAGACGAGGGCATTGATGCTATGGACTGGCCGCCCGTTCCCCAGACCTGAATCCAATGGAGCACATCTGGGACATCATGTCTCGCTCCATCCACCAACGCCATGTTGCACCAGAGACTGTCCAGGAGTTGGCGGATGCTTTAGTCCAGGTCTGGGAGGAAATCCCTCAGGAGACCATCCGCCACCTCATCAGGAGTATGCCCAGGCGCTGTAAGGAGGTCATACAGGCACACGGAGGCCACACACACTACTGAGCCTCATTTTGACGTGTTTTAAGGACATTACATCAAAGTTGGATCAGCCTGTAGTGTGTTTTTCCACTTTAATTTTGAGGGTCACTCCAAATCCAGACCTCCATGGGTTAATAAATTATTTTTGTGTGATTTTGTTGTGATCACATTCAACTATGTAAAGAACAAAATATTTAATAAGAATATTGAATTCATTCAGATCCAGGATGTGTTGTTTTAGTGTTCCATTTATTTTTTTGAGCAGTGGATATAGATATATATATATATACATATATATATATATATATATATATATATATATATATATATATATATATATATATATATATATATATATATATATATATATATATATATATATATATATATATATATATATATATATATATATATATATATATATATATATATATATATATATATATATATATATATATATATATATATATATATATATATATATATATATATATATATATATATATATATATATATATATATATATATATATATATATATATATATATATATATTGTACATTATGTCATATCATTATGTAAAACACTGTATATACAATACAACTATGTTGGGCCAATTTATCAAAATACTCTGCACAATGATCGGATTGGTTAGTTTGCTTAAATGCTCTAGCTATTGCCAGTCCTTGTACATTATGTCATATCATTATGTAAAACACTGTATACACTATACAACTATGTTGGGCCAATTTATCAAAATACTCTGCACAATGATCGGATTGGTTAGTTTGCTTAAATGCTCTAGCTATAGCTGTGCCAGTCCTATTAAGATGGTACAGCACAGTCGGGAGCCTGAACACATTAACAGGCAGTGTGTACACACACCTCATGAGTTCCCTGGCTAATGGACTGTTTAATTAAAGTGAGTACCCAACATTCTAGATTATGACTGGGGGCATATAAGAACTATATCCATTTTAAGCACTATAAGAATGTATATACTTATGAGTAACATGACAATCAACACTGGGAAATCCATAACTAAATGTTTTGTCATCTAGGTTGCAAGTCAGGCATGTGGTATTTATCAGAGGGTTATGGTAGCATCCTCTACCTGTCAGCCATACTGTAGGCTTGAGGTGGACAAGATCAACAATATTGTCCAGTCAAAGAGAATAGGAGAAAGCTCATTTGAATTCCCTAACTAATATGCAAAAAATAATGAATATAATAATATAATATATATAATATAGGTCCGGATCCAGTTCCCCACATGCTTTCTGTATGTGTGGGGGAATGAGAGAAGGGAATGAACTCCCCCTGTCACTCCCCGCTCTTGTGTGGGCTTTATGGCAATTATAAGCCTGCCTTAAGTTAAAGCTGCGGTTCAGCGGTCTGTACGGTGGTGTATCTCCTAAACCCAGCCCCTACGGTACAACTAGAATCTTCGCCCCACCCATCTTTTGTCATTTGTGCGGGTGGGAAGAGACACCCCATTGGACGGAACTAAGTTCCATATGAAAGAAGATACTATCGTAAAATGATAGTAATATCTGGAGGGCGCATACAGGCCAGTTACGCGCTTTGTTTGTGTAAGTGACCTAACGGATGGACCTGTGTATCTGGTCCATAATTATGATGCATTGGAAACATGTATTAAGACATAGACAAAGTGTGTTTAGTACCTTTGTGTGCCATTCACAGTTGTTTGTATCTAATTCTGTATCATAAGTTATTATAATGATATCAAGGCACCGAATTCTAATTTATCATGTGCTACCTATCATAGCAGATTTAACAGCGTAACTGACAAGGTCATATCTGCAAGCTCCACAGCATCATGTAAATGCCTCCATGTTCTACCCAGTGGGTAAGAAATGAATGGATACACATAAATAATGGATACTGACGTCATGGATAGTCTTTGTGCAATGTCCGGAGACTTAAGGTAGCCCTATGGCACTCGTAAGGTACCTAAAAACAGGGTGAAGAGTGAGTTAGGTGCACATCTGCATGCACCTAACTCACTCAAGTGTGAATCAGGCCCAATATCTGCAATGATGTAGTAGGAAGTTTAGGTCTAAAAAATTGGGTCTAAACTTAAAATATTTTTAATATAATACAAATATCCGATAATGGTAATCATTCCGGTCAGATAGCAGGGTGCTGGTAGGTAGGAAACAGCATGCAATTCATGCATTTATATTTTTAATGTGTATTTACCACAAAGAAGGTCTGAGGTTAAGGGGCTGATTTATATTCAATCTACCTAGCTAGCTAGCTATCTTTACTAAGAAAGATAACTACATTTGCATAAGTAAATCCCCATTCAGCGAGAATATAAGCAAGGAAACTTGTTTTGAAAGAATAAAATGATATAATTGTAGTTCTTAATCAAGAATAATGACTTTAAATCTCTAGGTATCTTTTCTCAATGATAGACAAGGAACCTGACAAATGTAGTTTTAATGGTCCTTGCTGGTTCCATACTACAGGGGCCTCATTAGAAGACATTTTTGTACATCATTTTACCCTTGCGAATGTCACTTTACATTATTTCTTAAAAAAGGTGGCTGTTAAAGATAATTACAGAGAAGCATATCCGGTTTAGTAGCTGTAGAAAAATAACACACCAGAGAGTATGTCCTAACAGGCATCAAACATTTACATTGTCACAGATGAATGTGGATGATGAATATATGCAGCTGTTTTTCACTGTAGAATTTCTTCTTTTGCTCTTGTTGTTGTGCTTTAATTATTTGTAGGTTTTCATTTAAAATATTTACAATACTAAATGAGACTTTGCTTTCATCCACTATACTGTACTTCCTGCAATGCTCCAGTAATTAATGGTAATATATTCACAGTAAAATATTATAATTTAAAAATGTAAGAATATATTTGACATTCTTTTTTAGTCATGACATTTATGTATGAGAATGTAGAATAGCTATAGTTAATGCATGAAACATTCCATTATGAGGGTCATTTCAGACAGATCAGATCTTGTAATATGTGCTGAATTATAAAGCAATATTTGAATTGTTTATTATAACTGAGCAATGGGGAGTTTAGGGGTTTAATACTAATCTAATGCAAAGACAGTGAGATGGACATTGTAAATTAACTTATATGGTCTTCAGTCAACACAGAACCATAACTATAAATTTTAGTGCCATGGGCAAAAATGAAATTGTCCCTCTTAAGCTTTGCTCCCTGTGCGGCCGCTGCTATAGCCTAGCTTTGGCCAGTCAACATATAGCTATTTAAAGCTTTTATTCCCCTTTGTTAGATAAATAAAGACACAAGCTATTTATTGTTATTAGACTTGAAATTGTTGTAACTGGAAACATTTTGGCCACAATTGGGTTTTATTTTACTTTAGTAGAGGGGTTGACCCATAAATAAACTTATCAGATTGTAGCTCATGTATCAGCTAGAGAATAGAACATTTGGAAGATTTAGTAAATTTACCTATGTTGAGACGTTTTCATTAAAAGTGACCTCATTGTACTCAGATTGTACTTGTCTCAAGATGAGCAGGGGTTCTAAACCAGTGGTACATGTATCAGTGGTAATAAAAAGACCAGTGCTATGCAGAGTTGCTGTTATGTGTTGTATAGATGTAATAATGCATATTAATAACAGTGATGAAAACAGAGGGTGGCATTTTGAAGGGAAGAGGTGTAATAGAACACGAGGGCATGAATATAAACTGGAGGGTGGTAGATTCAGAGGAAAATTACTTCACTGAAAGGGTGATTGATAAGTGGAATAGCCTCCCATCTGAGGTGGTAGAGGTAACACAGTAGAACAATAAACATGCATGAGATAAATATAAGGATATTCTAAATCTCAAACGAAATTGAGGGTAAATAGGGTCTAGGGTCAGTATAGTTTTAAATAAACAACTGGGAAGACTGGATGGGCCATGTGGCTCTTATCTGCCATCACTTTCTATGTTTCTATGTTACTTGCCCAATATTGTCATTTTGTAGAGTTGAACTACCCACTGTCCAGCAGCAAGCACCTCACAGTAGACCCAAAAAGCTTCCACTATGCAACAAGTAGAGCCAGATAAAGATTTGATATGTACCACTGACAGAGCTATGGAAAAGACACCCAATATTGGTCATTATAGCATTATTTATTTGTAGGATGTTTGGTGCATTGCATATTCTATTTTGGATAACTGAATAGGCGCTGAAGTCCAGTAGATTTTTATTCACCTTCCCTTGAACAACTCTTTTGTATGAAAGTAGCAGCATCCAGTAGTACTTACCTTTTGTGTAGTAATATTGGGCCGTATTCAGTGATGTGTTGTCCGCAATTATACGCACGCACGTAGCAAACCAACACCCATGACACTCCCCTCTCACGTCCGTCCAGTCGTAGACTTCCGCCTCCATAGAGCGCCTCTTGTGTACTTACGTACGTATATGTATGCTGTACGTGCGATTCTAGGTAACCGCGCCCTCAAAGACTCATGTAAAGACTCATTTAAGTGCCTCCCCCCATTCTTTTTCACGTAAATTTTAAGGTACGTATTTCAAACCCCCGATCCTCCGTGCGTATGTCCCCAAGTGCGATTCACATGTCCGTGTCTAAAGAACTTTAGACACGGACAAGACTTACGTAAATAAAGTTACTACGCATGCAGAGTTAAAACGTACCTAAAAAAGTGCACACAACGTCACGTGAAAACAGATCTGCGTACAGACTGCATACATATCTAAACATTTCTGTTGTGTGGACCAAGGACAAGGGGACAGAAAGTGGTTGAAATTCTAGAGCAATAGCCGTAGTAAGAGGCTAATAATGGATTACAAGTGGTACTTGACCTTATTCCATAGTGAGTAACTACAAAGGGAGGCAAAATCATCTCTTTAGTTTTTTATGCTGGTATCATACTTATTTTCTTTTTACTTATAGCACACAAATACTGAACAGCTTTTATTGTAAATAGTCATTTATATGTGGGCTTGGAAGTTTTCCTGTTCAACTTTAACCCTGTTTACCCAGTTTTCATTTACCACCCATGCAATTCAACATGGTTTGGCTCAGGTGCAAAGTTTCTTCTGTTTTGTTTTTACTCACAAAGGGCCTGATCCAGACCTACGCCGATGCGCTGTGCTTACTAAAGCATAGCGTATCGTCGTCCACTCTCCCCGACACTCCCCCTGTGCGGGCGTATTTCCCATTGCTTACGCCGGCTGAAGGTTACCCTAACTTCATCCGGCGTAAGCAATGGGTAATACGCTCGCACACGAGCGTACTACCGCTAAGCCCTCCCTCCCTCATTATATTACCTCCCCCCACCCACCATCATTGATCGGGCGTTGCCGTAGCTACGCCGGGCAACATCTGCCCGGCGCATTCGCAGATCGGCTTTTCAGCCGATCTTATGCTTACGCCTGCCATCCTAGCGACGGCAGGCATAGGTCTGGATCAAGCCCAAAGGGCCAGATCCTGACCTAGCTACGACAGGGGACTTACGCAAGTCATTCACGTAAGTTTCCTGTCTCGGAACATCTGCGCAAGCACGTGGCAGATGTTCCGATTGCGTACCTACTGACGTATGAAACTAGGTCATAAACATAGTTAAGGTAGCAGATTAGTTAGTAGATTTACTACCGACAGTAGGGAGTGCAAGGAGCGTGCACTCCCCGCTACGGCTGCGTAACTATGAATCCCCGCACGCATGTGAAGCGCGTGGGAGTCTGGATCAGCCCCATAGGGAGCAAATCAGCCACATTTTAATTGGGGATAGAAATATGTTCCATCTGTTCATTATATTTACTTTTTAAAGGAATTAGATGACTATAGTTTTCATTTCATGTATTGATTTTATGGCATATGATTTTTGCACTTAACTGCTAAATAGCTAATTCACAATAGTACAAAAAGATCAATTGTCTGAAACATTTTTAAATATACTTGATAAAACTTAATTACAAAGACAGTGACATGACCATGTTCATTTTCTTTTACTCCCTCTTTTCTTTTGTATTTTACAGAATAGTTATGTTTCAGTCTCATATCCGTAAAAGTCGTTCCCAATCAACAACCTATTCTTTGAAATTCAAAAGACAGCCTCCACAGTAATAATGACTGTTTTATTGATTTAGTCTTCCCCATCATAGCTCAGGATAATTAACCATTTGACAGTTTAGCAGAAGAAGCACGTGTATTAATATTTTTACAAGACTTGATTACAACTAGAGTTGATTTGAAACAGATATTGTAGTAGAAAATGCAGGAATATGCTCCTAAAATTGTTATTCTGCAATAATGGGACAGCTATTATTCTGTAGAATCATGAAAGTCAATATATGCCACCTCATAGGATGGATCGAATAAATTAATGAAATGATGAATTACTCTCTAATTTCTTTATAATGTTGCTTCCCTTTCATCCCTTAGCCCTTTCCTATATTTTATTCAGTGTGAATTTGCTTATATGCAAATTGCTTTCATTATTGCTATGCTTTACACATAATAAAATTAATGGCAGGATATTTTATTCCATGTATTCCTTGTATTATAGGTGGTTAATCAAGGGCCAATGATTTTATTAATGACGAGGAGTTAATGCAGGCTTATGGCAGTGAAGGCTGCCATAAAGCTTGCACGAGAGAGGGGAGTGACAAGGTACGTGCACTCCCCTCTATCTCTTGGACGCACAGACCCACGCATGTACGAAAAACATGCGGAATTCTGGATCAGGTCCTCTATCCCTAACCATTACCCTAACCCTAACACTCCCTTCTCCATAGCCTGACCCTAACCCTCCCTTCTCTATAGCCTAACCCTAAGACCCCCCTCCCTGCAGCCTGACCCTAACTCGCCCCTTCTATGGCCCTAACCCTAACCCTCCCTTCCTAAGAGTTTAACCCTAACCCCCTAATATTGTGCATATGTGGAATGTAGCAATTATTGTAATATAAAGAACCACTTAACTTGCTTAAAACATGATTATAACGTAATAAGAGGGAGTTCCGGCGTTGTTATAGGTAGGTCTTAGCACAAGGTCAGCTCCCAGCCTCACCTACGGGACTGACTGCAGAAGTGTCCGCTTGACCTTTCCAGCTCGACAACAATCGAGATAGGGGCTCTTGGAAGTCTGTTGATCATTAGCAAGCAATAACTACCAGCCGAAGCTAAGTACCGTATATACTTGAGTATAAGCCAATCCGAATATAAGTCAAGGCACCTAATTTTTACACAAAAACCTGGAAAAACTTATTGACTCGACTATAAGCCTAGGGTGGGAAATGCAGCAGCTATGGTAAATTTCAAAATAAAAATAGATACCAATAAAATGTCATTAATTGTATCATCATGTGTATTCTGCCCCCTCTATGTGTGTCCTGCCAGTCTCTGCCCCTTCCCTGCCTGGCTGAAACATTGGACTTACCTCATAGTTGCCCCTTAATGCCTGCCACCATATCTGCCCCTTAATGTCTGCCTCCATATCTGCCCATAATGCCCTCCATATCTGCCCCTTAATGTCTGCCTCCATATCTGCCCATGCCAGCCTCCATATCTGCCCCTTAATGTCTGCCTCCATATCTGCCCATGCCAGCCTCCATATCTGCCCCTTAATGTCTGCCTCCATATCTGCCCATGCCAGCCTCCATATCTGCCCCTTAATGTCTGCCTCCATATCTGCCCATGCCAGCCTCCATATCTGCCCCTTAATGTCTGCCTCCATATCTGCCCATGCCAGCCTCCATATCTGCCCCTTAATGTCTGCCTCCATATCTGCCCATGCCAGCCTCCATATCTGCCCCTTAATGTCTGCCTCCATATCTGCCCATGCCAGCCTCCATATCTGCCCCTTAATGTCTGCCTCCATATCTGCCCATGCCAGCCTCCATATCTGCCCCTTAATGTCTGCCTCCATATCTGCCCATGCCAGCCTCCATATCTGCCCCTTAATGTCTGCCTCCATATCTGCCCATGCCAGCCTCCATATCTGCCCCTTAATGTCTGCCTCCATATCTGCCCATGCCAGCCTCCATATCTGCCCCTTAATGTCTGCCTCCATATCTGCCCATGCCAGCCTCCATATCTGCCCCTTAATGTCTGCCTCCATATCTGCCCATGCCAGCCTCCATATCTGCCCCTTAATGTCTGCCTCCATATCTGCCCATGCCAGCCTCCATATCTGCCCCTTAATGTCTGCCTCCATATCTGCCCATGCCAGCCTCCATATCTGCCCCTTAATGTCTGCCTCCATATCTGCCCATGCCAGCCTCCATATCTGCCCCTTAATGTCTGCCTCCATATCTGCCCATGCCAGCCTCCATATCTGCCCCTTAATGTCTGCCTCCATATCTGCCCATGCCAGCCTCCATATCTGCCCCTTAATGTCTGCCTCCATATCTGCCCATGCCAGCCTCCATATCTGCCCCTTAATGTCTGCCTCCATATCTGCCCATGCCAGCCTCCATATCTGCCCCTTAATGTCTGCCTCCATATCTGCCCATGCCAGCCTCCATATCTGCCCCTTAATGTCTGCCTCCATATCTGCCCATGCCAGCCTCCATATCTGCCCCTTAATGTCTGCCTCCATATCTGCCCATGCCAGCCTCCATATCTGCCCCTTAATGTCTGCCTCCATATCTGCCCATGCCAGCCTCCATATCTGCCCCTTAATGTCTGCCTCCATATCTGCCCATGCCAGCCTCCATATCTGCCCCTTAATGTCTGCCTCCATATCTGCCCATGCCAGCCTCCATATCTGCCCCTTAATGTCTGCCTCCATATCTGCCCATGCCAGCCTCCATATCTGCCCCTTAATGTCTGCCTCCATATCTGCCCATGCCAGCCTCCATATCTGCCCCTTAATGTCTGCCTCCATATCTGCCCATGCCAGCCTCCATATCTGCCCCTTAATGTCTGCCTCCATATCTGCCCATGCCAGCCTCCATATCTGCCCCTTAATGTCTGCCTCCATATCTGCCCATGCCAGCCTCCATATCTGCCCCTTAATGTCTGCCTCCATATCTGCCCATGCCAGCCTCCATATCTGCCCCTTAATGTCTGCCTCCATATCTGCCCATGCCAGCCTCCATATCTGCCCCTTAATGTCTGCCTCCATATCTGCCCATGCCAGCCTCCATATCTGCCCCTTAATGTCTGCCTCCATATCTGCCCATGCCAGCCTCCATATCTGCCCCTTAATGTCTGCCTCCATATCTGCCCATGCCAGCCTCCATATCTGCCCCTTAATGTCTGCCTCCATATCTGCCCATGCCAGCCTCCATATCTGCCCCTTAATGTCTGCCTCCATATCTGCCCATGCCAGCCTCCATATCTGCCCCTTAATGTCTGCCTCCATATCTGCCCATGCCAGCCTCCATATCTGCCCCTTAATGTCTGCCTCCATATCTGCCCATGCCAGCCTCCATATCTGCCCCTTAATGTCTGCCTCCATATCTGCCCATGCCAGCCTCCATATCTGCCCCTTAATGTCTGCCTCCATATCTGCCCATGCCAGCCTCCATATCTGCCCCTTAATGTCTGCCTCCATATCTGCCCATGCCAGCCTCCATATCTGCCCCTTAATGTCTGCCTCCATATCTGCCCATGCCAGCCTCCATATCTGCCCCTTAATGTCTGCCTCCATATCTGCCCATGCCAGCCTCCATATCTGCCCCTTAATGTCTGCCTCCATATCTGCCCATGCCAGCCTCCATATCTGCCCCTTAATGTCTGCCTCCATATCTGCCCATGCCAGCCTCCATATCTGCCCCTTAATGTCTGCCTCCATATCTGCCCATGCCAGCCTCCATATCTGCCCCTTAATGTCTGCCTCCATATCTGCCCATGCCAGCCTCCATATCTGCCCCTTAATGTCTGCCTCCATATCTGCCCATGCCAGCCTCCATATCTGCCCCTTAATGTCTGCCTCCATATCTGCCCATGCCAGCCTCCATATCTGCCCCTTAATGTCTGCCTGTTCCTTCAAAATTATACTACTATTTTACTGTGTGAAAGTAGTAACTTATAACACCTATAAAAAAAAAATCAGAACAGGACTTGTTACAGCCAATAATCAATGCATTTCCTTAATGTAGAATTTATTATTATTTTCAAATCTACATGATAAACGTCCTGCTTTCACAGAGAACGTTAATGAATGTCTTACGTCTTGGCAGTCAGATAGTACGACCCTATTATCAGTATTGTCATTTTACATATGTTTTATTTTTTAACAGTGCATCATATTAAGTAGCTCTTTACAATTTTACACACATCAACTTCTGCCGCATTACAGTCTAATTCCCTAACAAACACACACTAGGGGTAATTTTTGCCTCGTGCAGTATGACAGTGTTGGCGGGTCAGAAGCAGAGCTTGGGCAGGACGCGGCGGAGCTTATTTGCTGTGTTTTCACAAAAGGTTTGCAGCTATGATAATATACCCCACATGTATTACACGCATTGGAAACCCCCCTTTCAAAATCCTGCGTTTGCCACTGAAGAGTGCTGTAAGAACGCACTAAATAGCAAAAGTCTGCACTGTGGAAAATGCACTCCCATGACGCTCCCCTCTGATAGCCGTAATTTAGCAGACTTCCCGGAACCATAGCCCAACCTTAACTTCTCCGTGAGTATTGTATGGATGTAGCGAATGTACATGCGCATGTGCCTAACCCAGCCCATACTGTATAATTTAAATGCCTCCCCCCACCCACATACAGAGTTGTGCACGTGCGGAAATCAACTCCATACGTAGTGAGATCCGAAAGTCAGGGTCGTGACTAAGGTGGTGCTACCGGTGCCCCTGCCCAGAGTGAAAGGAGAGGGGTGGGCGGAGGTTATCTGGTCTGATCAAATCCACCCAGGGCGCCAAGTTAGTTACTTACAGCCCCGCCGAAAGCGTAAAACAGCTGCCGCATGTATGCATAGGTCGCAAAAAAACGTCAACTTACGCACACGGCATGCATACGTTTGCAAACGTTATTAGGACTGAATACGGACCTGGATTTACAGGAAGGTATGACAGACCGCTTATGACTTCATTTGCCTTTTATTGTTTAGGTCTAAACTACAGGGGTTTAGGATTTGTAGTCAGTGTAATAATATCTGAAGATTAATCGCTTTGCAACATTGGACTTTATTATACTACTTTCAACAAATAAGCTTGAGATTAATGTCTCTGAAATCTTATTAAGATTAACTATAACCTTATTTTTCTTTGCAATTATCATATGTAAGTGATGCAATTAATGAATACCAATTTGACATGGAATGGATTTAGTGTGTAATTTAGATTATTTTTATTTTTTTATATTTTAGTCTTATTCATTTTTTTTTTTACATTCCAAAGTTTTCCTGTTAGTCTTATTCATATGTAAGATTCCCTTCACAGAAAACCCTCAGCAATAAAGCGTGCAATACAAATCGTGCACAGTCAGCGGCTTAGTGTATACAATGCTTCTGAGGACTATGCATGGCCAATATATGTAAGCAAATGTGTTCGATGGTGAGTTACATGTAATCTATAAGGCAGTTATAACATATTTAAGGATTGCTATATATTAGAAGCAAAATGAACAAGTGACAAAATGACAAGACTTAAAACTTATGTCTAGTTTTTGTGAAGTATTAAGCCAACTACATGGACTCACAGGGACACATATACTGTAGGATGTACTGCACTGCCTGGATCTTCTGTTTATAATTTTATTTTTGACTACATTGACTACATCGACCACTGTGTATGCAAGGAAACTTTATTGTTCCAAAATCTTGCTCCTAATCTTCAAACATGTCAATGGGGTAGATCCAGACCTAAGTTGTTTTTACGTTAGTTGGCATAGCGTATTTACGCTATCGTAAGTGCTATGCACTCCCCTAGACACTCCCCTCGATCGTACGTACTTTACTTGATTTACGTTTGCCAAACCCTACCTTAACTTTTCAAAGCATAACTACGGATGTACGTAACGGATTGACGTATGTAATGGCCTAACCCCACCCATACTGTACGATTTAAATGCCTCCTTCCGCCTACAGAGCATATTTCCAGGTGTCGTAGGGAGGACACGCCCTTTTGTTTGTATTTACGCTGAAGTTACGTCTGATCAGAGTTGCGTTACATAACATCTGCCGCACGCATGTGCAGTACATACAAATTGCCGATTTTACGTCAGCGGCTCGCGTAAATACGCTAACATACATAGCTCAGGATCTGGCCAAAAAAGCCTAAATCCATGTAACTTCTTCCTGCAGTCAGTGGAAACTTTTGTAAACGTATAAGCATTGCCATATCAAACAGCACATTGAAAAAGCTGCTCAGAGTAATGTGATTTCTCTAAAAAGTATCTGGCATTAAGAAAAAACATTTGCACAAACCAATAATGAGATATAAAGAACTTCTGTACTCCATTGCATGTTCCTGTTGTGGTAAATAAAAGTGTGGCCAAAGCTAACTTCAGTATGAGGATGACCTCAGAACTTGGCAACCATTTTTATTCGGAAGGTCACATCTTAATTTCAAAGGATATTCTCCTAAATCTGCCTTGAATTGAGGTTTCTTGGAGAGTTTACATGTCTCTGCTGCAGTCCTTCTATCCTGCTGACTCTGGGTCGTCAGTTTTCTAAAACAAATACAACAGGTAATTATTTACTTAAACTCCATCCTACAAGCCCCTGATATGCAGGATCATTCAGAACAGACACTAGGCAGCGTATTCATAGCTAAGAAAGGCTGCAGACCTCTGTACACTATGGATGCTGCACTCCAAGCAGATCAGAGCCCCCCACGCGGGAGTCCTGCCCACCCCGCCCATGTGTAGGAGATACGCATGGGGGGTGGGAAGTGGCATGTAAATGGTAAAGCAAGGGCTTGGCTAAGCTCAGGTGCAAATAACATGATTTGGCCCTGGTAATATCCCAGGTAACCCAGTGGGGAGATTCGGCAGTGCGATGATGACGGCTGTGGACCCTTGTATCAGTATGGTCCCCGATGCCGCAACACCTGTTGCACCAATTGTAGTTCTGCCCCTGCTTACATATGATGCAGTATTTCACACAGAAGGGTGTCCTTGCAGGATACTTAAAACAGGGGTCTCTGCTGGCAGATACACAATCCACATGTAGGAGGGCAGGGGGCAGTGTAGCTCTCCTACATGCGACTTGTGAATCATAGCTGTGGAGGCCACCATACAGAATTAAAGCATAGGTACGAATACAGTCCTAATTCCCCAAATATAACATAAAACCATCTCTGTAGAACCTTGTGTAGACTATTCTCTGATCTGAGTTATTGATTATTATGTAAAATTCTACAAAATTAAAATCTGAAAAATTGGTAAATAGTTTTTCTTTGTCAGCCCTTATCCAGAGAAGTATCATGCAGCAGGA
>WWET01001071.1:266996-278875 GCA_011038615.1 Limnodynastes dumerilii | reverse complement strand
AGCTGAAAACACCTACATTTATCAAGTCTTTATGTGGCTGATAATAAGTTTAGGTACTAAAGTGTGGCACTGGTATACATTTTATAACTTGCTCAATATAGTATGTATCTAACCATTGTTAAAGAGGAAAACTGCACATTGTAGGGGAATTTTTTTTTTTAATTATTATGGACATTACTGATTGATAGGATCGGAAAATATGATCATCTGCATTTCACGACTGTTGCATTTCCAGTACTAGAAGTGTTCCCAATGGTGGTGCAGGATGCGGTGCTCTCAAATGCAAGGGGATGGTATGTAAATTGTGCAGTGAAGGTGTGCTAAGTGCTCTCCGCTGTATCAAGACTTCCAACCTATCCCCATTTTACATGCGGATGACTTGGAAAAGTGGAGATGTTGTCCATAGCATCCTATCAGATTCTAGCTCTCATGTTCTTGTTACATACTAGAAAATGTCAGCTAAAATCTGATTGGTTTCTATGTGCAAAATCTTTTTCTTTCCCGCAGCTTAGTAAATTTGGCCTGAGAGCGTGGTCTCCACTTGCCAGCATGGAAATCTGGATCCAGTGGTGGATAAGGCATCCGATCCCCTCCCCGCTGCCACTGTGCTCGGATAACGAGCTCAGTGGTTATGAACGTCCGGATACGGTCCATGTTCCATATATTGTTTGCAGCATTAACACCTATTTCTTTCTATACTTTATCTAAGTATTAAATGCACACTCCTTTGATTTTTCTGAATGGTGGGATTGGAAAATTATCATCGATTTGCACACCGAACATTGTAACTGAAATGCAAAATGTATCAATTGAGACTAGAAGTATAGAAGGGAATTCGGACAGCTAAACCCTCCACACTTCTGCACCTTCACCTTTTTAAGAGGAGATAGATTGGAAATACTAAGGTAGGATCGAGCTGTGGGAAGTCTATGTGAATGATAGGAGTGGTTTCCCAAGCCCTGTGTGGGCATCTGTGTCAACAAACAGACAGATAACATAGATCTGCAAACTGCAAACATGATGTTACACATAAAACTTCACATTATAAGCTGTCTAGATAGTTTAGTGTTGGTGTCACTTTAAGTCCTTGCTTTGTAAGTATTGTATGCAATACTCATGGGTTCATGGGTGCTATAATGACATAATACTAGAAGGGTTTAATGAAATAAAGATATCAACAGTCAGACAAGAGATTATGCTAATCAGATCTAGTAATGACTGTGTTACATATTCATTGTAGTTATCTATATCATATTAAAGATGTTAAAGCCTATGCAAATTAGTACTTATAGCTACAATGCACTAGCAAGTCATTGCAGCTGTGCTACTCACCATTAATGTAATATTTATCCTCTGCTGCAGGCCCATTTCTGTCTGCGTTAAAACTATCTGCAAAGTTATAATGACTGCAACACTGGTATTAAAACCTGCAATGCTTCATCACAATGCCATGGCTTTACTTGGCTGCAAAAGTGTGATCATGGCTATATTTTTGTAACAGGAGTAATTGTAAATAATTTAGTTCATTGTTTTCAGGATATATGTTTATTATTTTGTATTATATGTTGTTACAAGATTTAATGGGACAGGCATTGATACTTTTTTTTACATTCAAATAAGCTTTTTCTACTTAATAAGATAAAATTAGATCAGAGCAATATAAATTTAGCCTTTCTAATTTCAAATTGTTTTGTCCATTTCTTTATGTGTGGAATCCAATTTTTTAAACCAAGCAAACTATATAACTAAAAGTAGCTTTGACTTGCCATAACATCAGTGTAAGCCTCTTTCCACAGGTAGTGTAAGAGATCCACTGTGGCCTGATACCATTTAATATTCACATCTGCCTTAAGTCTGGCTGGGAGGTCAGATGGCTTAAACTAACTTGGTCTTAGGAACAAAACTTTTACTCTCTGTTCATTTCACTTCCAGGAAAGACATCTACAACTAGAGTCAAGACTATTGTAAAGTCTTTTCCCTTGACTATAACACACGTAAGCCAGAAAACTATAACATATATAGTAACTTTCTACAAAGATATCAGTGTTTAACTATTTATCAAAGAATAATTTCTGGGGCAGCAACTAACAACAGATACAGGAGTTCATGTGTTTGTTTCAACTAGCCTGAAGATAGGTTTATTGGTCATCAAGAGAGCAAGCAAAAATAAAAAAGTAAAACCTATCCTGTCTGGCTACAACTAACGTAAATTTAATTTGTACACATGCGGTACATAGTATTCAACCCCCACACCCTTAAGAGACACAGCGAGGATCAAGATAACAGTGGTTAGGTTTGGAAAATATAAACTGTACTCTTCATCCATGAGGACCATGGTTACATGAAATAGAATCTTGGTACTTTCAATATAGGGATTTAGTTATGAAAACAGATATATTTTTTCTATATAAGCCCTATTATTTAGAAGTCTGATTATAAATCCCATTTCCTTTTGGGTCAAGCACAATTTAAGCCTTGTGTATATGGGGTGTGGGTCTCTGTCGAGGAAGACTCTATTTCCATAGGGCCGCTCTCTCCCAGCCAGTTTCAAACTGACTGGGAGAATGATTGCTTCTGCTTCAAAGAGGTAAGTAGGTAAGTAAGGATTCTAACCCCTTCCATGGACCTAACCCTCCTCTAACCAGAGCCTAACCCGAACCCTCCACCTAATCTCAAAAGTCCCCAGAAAGGTTACTCACCTCTCCGATGGTCCGGCAGTGGCACTTCTGAAAATGAATGGGTAAGTAAGCCGTCCGGCATAGTCACCCATTCATAAAAAAACCAAAACTAAAATAGCTGCCATTTGAAATAGAACTTTCGTCTGTCTCTACTTCTTATTGACAGCCATTGGTGCGGGGATATAATATGTTTTACTGTGATATATTTTATTACACTTACCATCAGGAGTGTCACAACTTTTTTTGGGCGGAGGCAAGAATTTAGCCCTCCCCTTTGTGCCCCCATCATCTCCCTATTCTCATCATCCCCTCCTCCTCCCTATTTTCTTTATAATTTCTCTATCCTTTTCATAATTCCTCTTCATCAGTTCCTCCTCCCAATTCACCTTTTCTCCCCCTCACCATCATCTCCCTCCACCATCATGTGTCTCCAGCAACCCCCAGGATCCCCCATCATGTTTTCCCAGCCCCCCCAGTATCCCCATTATGTGTCTCCAGCCCCCCATTATCCCCATCATGTGCTTCCAGATCCCCAGTATTCTTATCATGTCTCTAGCCCCTCCAGTATCCCTATCATGTGTCTTCAGCCCCTCAGGATCCCTATCATGTATCTCCAGACACCTCAGTACTCCCATCATGTGTCTCCA
Organism: Limnodynastes dumerilii; assembly: GCA_011038615.1. Lineage (NCBI taxonomy): Eukaryota > Metazoa > Chordata > Amphibia > Anura > Limnodynastidae > Limnodynastes > Limnodynastes dumerilii. The sequence goes on along the minus strand of WWET01001071.1, from coordinate 275,550 downwards.
GGCCCCTCTTCAGTTTCCCCATCATGTGTTTCCATTCCCAGTAACCCGTGTGCTTTCAATCCCCCCTCCAGTAACTCCATAACTTTCTAGTTCCCCCAGTAACCCCACCATGTGCCTCCTGCCCCCCAGTTTCCCCAATCATGTGCATCCAGGTCCCTAATTATTCCCATCTTGTGCCTCCAGCTCACCCAGTTACCCCGTCTTGTGCCTCCAGTCCCCCCCAGTATGCCCATCATGTGTTTCAAGCCCCCCCAGTATGCCCATCATGTGCCTCCAGCTCCCCAGTAACCCCATCATCTCTAGCTCTCCCTGTAACCCCATTATGTCTCCAGCTCCCCCAGTATTCCCACCATGTGCCTCCTGCCCCCCCAGTTTCCCCAATCATGTGCCTCCAGCTCCCCCAGTATTCCCATCATGTCTCCAGCTCCCACAGTAACCCCATCATGTGCCTCCAACCCCTCAGGATCCCCATCATGTGCCATCAGCCCCCCCAGTCCTTCCAACATGTGCCACCAGCCCCTCTCCCCAATACTCTCATTAGCCCCCTCCCAATAATACTCCCATCACGTGCCACTAGCCCCCCCTATAATGTTTACTCACCTGTGTCTTCCTGCGCAGCGCGCTCTCTCCTCCTCCACGTTGATACAGGAAGTTCCTGTATGAGTGTCTGTGGCAGTTACACAGAGCAGCTGAAATCAACTGCTCTATGTAACTGCCACAGCAGCTCATACAGGAACCTCCTGTATGAACTGCCTGCCGATCTCCACAGCGGGGGGAATGTTTGCGCCACATCCCCCCTGCTTACAAGGGTCTCTCCTTGCATCGCCCCCTGCTGGGCCTTGTGGCGCCCCTTCATATTTTGGGGGGCAGGATGCCCCTTCACCCCCACCCAATCTGACATCTATGTTTACCATAAAAAAGCTGTATGCAGCTTTCCACAAAACACCATTGTACATAAACTAACAATAACCCTTATTTGCTAGCCCTTGTGAGTTCATTTTTATAGGCCTAATGTTTAGTTGCTGAACAATTGTTAGCTATTTTAAGAAAGTCGCCTCTCACAACCACCTCTATTTTCTCTGCCGATTATTGGGCTATTTATCAGTGATTTGAAAACTAGCCCCTTAGTAAATCCAGCGATTTATATATTCTGACATAAAAAAATATACAATATACAATATACAACTCTGCTGAGTTTACTATAGTAAATACAGTGAGTTTAAACTCGCCGGAAAATACAACTAAATGTCAATTTTAACAAACACAACTTCAGCCCCAGGACTAACCAATACACTACAACAGACATTACTATACTTATAGCTCTCACTCGATACTCCTTTTACTACTAAAAAGAATTTGGCAGAAGTTGAATACTTTTTCTATTCCGTGATGCCTGTAGGTCTATCTAGAGAATATTCTGAATTTCCATACAATAATGGCTTCTGCAGAGACATCATTCTAAGTTTTATTTCCTAAGCTTTTTCATTCTTCTTTCAATATTTAACAATTTAAAGATGCACATATGTAGCAAATGCAATATTTCACAAAACAAACTGAAAATTATTCAAGTGTCAACTTTTTAGCACAGCATTTCTTTTAATATTTCTGGAACACAAACACAGACATCAAAATATAATAAATGGAGATAACTTTTTTTCGAATGGTGCTCAGCTATTTTGACAGACGATACTTTATCACATAGCTCACTGATTTGCATGTGTCTGCAAATTTGCAGATTTGTAAAGAATTCTGTTGATTTAATTTGCAAAGCAAATCTCGGATGCTCGTGAGTGTATTGTCCCAGAGGTCCACAGATTGAAGATCATACAGATGCTTCACACATTCCTAACAGGAGGCTTAGTTCTCTAAGAGCAGCAAACCATGTAAGCGATCAATGCATACATTTTATGCTAAAAGTATACGTCATAAAGTTGCTGATGTAGTTTCTATTTACAGTGTATACTTAGCACAATGCATAAATAGCTGCTATATAAATATGAGAGTATACAGACTTTGATCCAGATTCAGACATACGCAGAATGGTCATTTTCTATTTGGAAAAAATGGAAAACAACCACATGTTGCATGTATGTGCCCAAGCCTCATTTCCAGTATGGATCGGGGTCATCTGGACTCCTTGCTGGGAATGTTTCTGACAGCAGGGCCAGATGGGGCTGGATGTGGATGCGAGTACACTAGATGGCAGTTGGGAGGTATTTAAATAAAAGAACAAGGGCATTCTAAGCACTTTAGGCCTGATTCAGATGTAAGAAGCAGCTTGATCCAGACCTACGCCGATGCGCTGTGCTTACTAAAGGCGTTAATTTTAACCGACACTCCCCCTGTGCGGGCGTATTTCCCCTTCCTTATGCCGGCTGAAGGCTATCCTAACTTCAGCCGGCGTAAGGAAGGGCCCATACGCTCGCACAGGAGCGTATGGCCGCTTAGCCCGCCCAGACCATTTTGCTCTTTATGGGCCTCATCCAGACCTACACCGATATGCTCGCACAGGAGCGTATAGCCACAGTCCGCCCTCCTACCCTCATTTAAATAGCTCCCCCCGCCCACCTACACTAACCTGAACGTAGGGACACTGGGATCAGGCATTGCCGTAGCGATGCCGGGCAACATCTGCCTGGCGCATGCGCAGATCGGCTTTTCAGCCGATCTTACGCTTACGCCCGACGTCCTAGCGACGGCGGGCGTAGGTCTGGATCAGGCCCTAAGAGAGGAAAGTTATACCTGGGAAAAACCATGTTGATTTCAGGGGCATTCAAGTTAATTGTATTCTTTGCATGCAGTGATATATCTTGGAATTGTTTACTGCACACAGAGACTAACCCGCTTTACTATCACACTGTTGTTTAGACTTGGGATAGGAAACACCACCCCTCAACTCTAATATTATTTGCAACAGATGAAATATGACTCCCCTGCAATCAACATGGTTTAGCCCAGGAGTAACTTTTCTGCTCCTTCTTAAGTCTGAATCAGGCCCTTTATGCCCTATCCAGACTTCCATGAGTCCCGTGAGGATGGCGTGGGAATCTTAAGGTGACCTCCCTGCACATACACGGAAGGCTGGTTACAGCTTGAATTTTGAGTATGGGTCTGATCCTTTGCTCTTTTAGAAAATTGCTCAATTTTGTTGCCATATTGACCTTTCTTGGGTGGTTTAAGTGAAACTCCTGTTTGTTGTTAATTTTTTTTTCTGAGAAATGTTTCTCAACTTTTATGCTTAAGACTTGCCCTATGCTTATATTTGCTTGTAAAATAATGGTGATCTCACCTATTTAACTACAACAAATGATAAAAAATCATTAAACACATAAAAAATTTTATTAAAACAATATAAACCGGAAGTCCATAAATAATATCCAGTTATAGATATTGGGCCTGATCCAGAACAACGCTTCTGAGCGAATTTACGCGTGGCGGAGACGTAAAATCGCCTATTTGTAAGTACTGCGCATGCGCACCATAGAAAATACGCTCATTAGCGTAGCGTAATTGTGAACGTATGGGCCATTCACGTATGTGTCACGTAAATACTTACGTGTGGGCGTGCCAATTTTACGTTACTTCAAATGACGTCTGAAATACGTGAAGTAGGCGGGGGGTGGTATTTAAAGTGTACAGTATGGGCGTGCTTAGCTGCATAAATTCGTCTTGCCCATACGTACATGTGCGTATGACTGCAGTTACGTTGGCAAAAGTTAAGGTAGGGTTTGGAAAGCGTATCTTCACAAAATACGTACGTTCAAGGGGTGTGCCGAGCGGAGTGTAATGAATTTACGCACACGAAAATACGCTACGTGAATAAACGTACGGCAAACGTAGTTCTGGATCTACCCCATTGTCAATTTGTTCATTCAATTGAACTTGTCATCTCTAAGTATTTAGAAGAATCAACAGGATGCATACATGTGCTGTGATTGAAGCTCCAAGCACAGCACAAGGGGGCATTTGATAACAGAACCCAGATTTGTCAAGCCTGCTATGCAAGTCCACGGGATGCCACTCACCTCACTTGTATGCAGGTCCAACCCGAAGCAGCTACCTTTGCATTCTCACTTAAAATGAAATTGTATTGGTAGTCTGGATATGGCGGTAAGCATAAGGTAAGCCCATAGTGTAATATTACCATCCCTAACCCCCCCCCCCCTTGCACTTGCGCCAGCTACTCCTGTGGAAACCGATGGTAGAGAAAAAATTCTCAGATCTCTGCAAATGTGTTTTGAGCAGCTCACTGAGAATGCAAAGTGGGCATTTTCCAATCATATTAATCAAAAACCACCTACATTTTCATATGTCTGGATCTGGTGTTATATCTTTGCTCAGCTGAGCTGAGTATGGCCACATTGAGATGCAGTGTCCGGCACTAAAAGGCTGTATCTGAAATAGAGACAGTCGGAAGCTAATGTTTGTTTGTCGCTAATTTGAAAATAGTGATAATTAGAAGATTTTATTAATGAAATTATAATTCATTTATTCAAAAACCACCAAAGAAGACCCGTTGCACTGCAGACCTGATGCACCGGACTGGACAAGTGACTATTATAGTGAAGTTTATGGCTGCGGGGAAGGAAGTCTTAGGATTAGGCTGCAGGTAAGGGAGTCTTAGGGTCAGGCTTCTGGTAGGGAAGTCTTAGGATTAGGCTGCAGAGAAGGGTTGGTTAAGGTTAGGGTAATGGAAGGGGATTATTAGGGTAAGCATTAGGTTAAGGGTCGGGTGTAGAATAAATACTCACCTATGGCCACTGCAGATTCGTCTTCAGGATCTTCATTTTCTTGTCCTCGGCGGGACAACAGCAATCGATACCAGAGCTGATTGGCTGTCATAAAACGGCCATTCTTGCTGCCGACCCACACATCGGTATAACGTAAGCTTTAATATAGCGCTGGCATATTTTGTGTCTTTCTACAATTTGAAATAAGCATAAAACTATTGTGGATAATAAGGGAGTATATAGTGGTCATTAGCTTACAATTTATAGGAGATTATGAAGGCATCATCAATACACACACAAAAATGTGGCGCAAAGGAATCATGGGACATGAGAGACAGCAGCTATTTCTGTCCAAAAAAACTAATTTTGGTTTATTTGGAAAGTGGTCTCCAAGCATATGGAGACCCTCTTTAATGTGCCATTGTATAGTAGTATACTATTGTTACCTATGCATACATCTGCTTACATGAGACTGCTAACTGTTTTAATGAAAAACACCACTATCCATGTTGCTTATTGTCTTGATAGGGTAATTGTGATATTAATTACAACAAGTCAGCATTTAGGATGGAGCATTTGTGTAATTAATCATGTTTAAGTTTAATGATGTGACTTGCAGAAATATACAGCCTATGATGCAATTGTTTACATTTAATTTAAAATAAACCACTGGAGCAGCCTAATATTAAAGCAGCTACTCTAAGATGGCTAGAGGGACTACACTGACACTATACAATAAGCTGCACATGTAACTAAGGCAGCAATGGGGATAGAACCAAGAAATCACTTGCATAAAATGCCTAGATTTCAATGTTTTCCATGGAGCTATTAATAGACAACCAGTCAATACTTAGCTTATTTGAATTATATACCTCAACCTTCATAATGCTATTACTTCAGTGCCCACAGTCGATATGCGTGCTTTGAAATATTGTATTAATACTGACAGAAAATCCCTGTTTGCTTAGACATTCAATATTTTTTGTGGATTGCATGTGCAAATTTCATTTTACATTTTCAAGATTTTTTTTATTTTATGAAAATAGGCTTATAAGCTTATATGTTGTAAAGAAGAACTTTACAGGTAATGTTGGTTTCGGAATGAATATGTTTTTGTTAGTGAAAATAATAGTTTGTCGGACATGGTATCTGAGTTATTTAACTGTGTTATACCAACGGTTTCCAAATGAATGCATATAATGCATTTAAGGGAGTTGACTCCAGTCAAAAACAAATTGGGCCAGATCCAGAACAACGCTTGTGAGCGAATTTACGCATGGTGGAGACGTAAAATCGCCTTTTGGTAAGTAAGGGCCTGATCCAGAGCTACGATGTTACACTGAGCGCTGTAGCACTCAGCGTAACATCGCTGCTCTGGCCCGACACTCCCCCTTGTAGGAGCGTATTAACTCTCCCTTACGCCGGCTGAAGGCTACCCTAACTTCAGCCGGCGTAAGGGAGAGTTGATACTCTGGGACGGCGGCGTTAGTACGTTAACGCCGCCCTCCCAGCCTCATTACCCTCCCGCCCCCTACACTAACTTCAGCGTAGGGACACTGGGGGACGTCCCCTCCAGCAGAGGTGGTATTTAGATCAGCCGGGGAGGACAGAGGGAGGCAGTTAGCGGCAATGTCCGTGCGGACATTGCACAGATAGTTAAGATAGCCAAAAACGAAGGGGGCAGGACGGGTGAGTTATGTGCGGATAAAAATCACACCTGAAGCCCCATCCCCTGCCTAATAAAACTTGTCATTCATAGGCTTATGAAGGATGGGGCAGGACATTATGTCATGATGCCCCACCCATCCTTAGTAACGCTCGGAGCTTGAAGCCATTATTTACTTTAAAATCATGACCTAAAGAAAAGGTTCTTGAGATTTACTGGCTTTCTCAGGATTCTGGGAGATATGCCCGAATTCCGTGGCTCTCCCAGAAATCCCAGGAGAGTCAGCAACTGTGAAAATAGTCCACCTCTTCCCTTCCACTTACCGCGTCTTTAGGTACAGGCATTTGAAGCTTTGCATTGCGTTCTAGCCTGGATAGTCAAAAATGTATATGTTGTATTCTGAGCATGCACAGCACGCAAGTATGAGTAAATAAGCTATATGCCTGGATTTGGCCCAATATGTACTGTGGGACATGGTGGTGTCCTACTTTAGGTGCTTTAATGCTAAGTTCATGCTCAGTTGTCTAATATATGGGAATAAATAATTTGCTTTCCTGAAATCTCAAATCAGCCTGACTATTGTGCTATGAGCTCTTTCATTAAAAGTACATCATCATCATCATCCCCATTGTTTACTGGATGTTTTTACTTACCATCGTCTATAAAGAATGTTGTGCTGTATCTAAAAGAAGCCATAAAAATAATAATAATAATAATAATAATAATAATAATAATAATAATAATAATAATAATCTGGTTCTCGTTTTCTTTTGTATATATTTATTGCTTTGTATTTAATTTTCTGTAATGTGAGACTTTGTATACCAAAGAAAAGTTTGGAAATAAACATACAGTATTAAAGTGTATTTCTTACAATTCTGTATGCAAGACATATAAAAAAAAATTTGGTTAATATGTATGACTTGCTTTTGTTCTTTGAAGTGAAACTTATTCCAGATATACATTTGATTTTGAAAATATCACATTTGGTGCCTGCAAGGTCGATTCACAGGAATAATGAGTGGATCATTGGAGTATTTCATTTTTTCACCACAGTAACCACTGCAGGCAACAGCAGCAGACCATATAGATAAATCTGCTGTCAAAAGCTGCTGTCCGTAACATTTTAGAAGAATGAAAGGTAAACAGGGTACATTTCTGCAAGGGATTAGATTTTGATTTAAATCAACAATATAATATCATTGGAGATGTAGTTTTAGAAATGTCTCTCGTAGATTAACGTGTATCACTAAAAAATTGTGTAGATAATGTTTTCAGTTGCATTTAAAAAATAAAATGCATATGTATATTTAACTTCTTAGTTAATTTGAGAGAGAGAGAGAGAGAGAGAGAGAGAGAGAGAGAGAGAGAGACCATCTGCTACAGTTATTGAAAGAAGTGGGCTAGATGTACAGCTAACAAGTGCTGAAAGCCTAGTGTTGGTAAAGGCAAATATGTCAGGTGAAGCAGAAAATTGTCCCTTGGCATGTGAAGCCATAGAGGGTAGAGACCAGTAGTGAGGGTTTTCCAACAGCTTGAACCCAAGCAGCCCTAAGTTGGGTTCCTCTGGGGTTCTTCTTGCAACCTGGGAGGTTAATGATGGATAATAATAAAATAAATCTATTAAGCATAATTAAATAACATCATGGTCTTAGTGTCCATATTGACTGTTAGCAATAGAAATAGAAATCACAATGACCATCGTGACTTGACACTTGTAGTTTGCCAATTTCACAAATTTTACACAGTTTAAGGCCAAAACTTTGGATCAGGCCCTTTATAAATTCTCTCAGAGTGTCCGAAAGACGTATAAAGCCATGCTGACAATTGCTTGAGGGTAACGTAAACCTAGCTTATTGGATTGGATTGCATATGATAATGGGTTGGATACAGAGTCCTGAAACAGAAAGTACTACAACCCATCAATACCTAAGAGTAATGACACTTCTGTCACTTCTGTCACCTTTGGACTGGGGGGGGGGGGGGCTGAGATGCCATTGCAAGTGGACAATGCATCTTTATACAATGTACAACCACTCTCAATGGGCCTGATCCAGAGCTACGACCGCAAGCGAGCGTACGCTCATCGTAAGCGAAAATTCGGGAAAAAATTCGCAACGCGCATGCCCAGTATGACAGCTTCCAGTCGCCTGGGCGT
>WWET01001071.1:252675-266411 GCA_011038615.1 Limnodynastes dumerilii | reverse complement strand
TTCGTACGGCCGACGGTCGTACCCAGTGTAGGGTATAGGCGTCGTAAGCAGGTACTTTACTATGGGAGTGTTAGGGGCGTGTATGTTTATTCGCACGGTCGAACGTACGCATTCGCCCGCCGTGCGAATTTTCGTAGCGCTGGATCAGGCCCAATGAGAAGTGATCACAGTTCTGTACTGCTGCTTTTTCAAATGTGCTGGAGTTCCACTGAATATTATTATTATTATAATTATAATTATTATTATTATTCAAAATTAAAGGTAAAAATAAACCCTTTTTTTGTGCAGTACACATTTACATGAACAGTTATGTATTCAACTAAAACAGCAAGTGCAAAAATAAAACAAAGTTCAAATTAAATTCCATTTACACAAGAAGCACTAAAGTTTCTCTTTAAAGTCTCCAAAAAGCATTTCACAGGAACTACCAACAATATGTAGATATAAGTCTGCAAAATATGCAGATTCATATAATTGAACAATAAAATAACATTCCAGGCAATTATCTGATGTTCTCAAATATCATCTTACTCTTCCCAGTTGTTACAGCTCCAATCTGATTGTAAACTTCTTCTTATAATTAAAAATGGCCATTTCAAGGACCTCCGAGGAAAAAGCTAGCATATATCTTGTCTGCCTGCTGTCAAGTTAAATATCTGTTCTTTTTCAGCACATAAATTTAATTTAAAAATAAACTGTTATTAACCCGTCTTGACCAAGACTTGCTGGATTATAGAATGATAATAGCTGATAGAGAAAAACAATTACAAAAATAGATATGGACAACGGGATTGTGTGTGTAGATAGATAGATAGATAGATAGATAGATAGATAGATAGATAGATAGATAGATAGATAGATAGATAGATAGATAGATAGATAGATAGATAGATACTGTGTGTGTGTGTGTGTGTAGATAGATAGATAGATAGATAGATAGATAGATAGATAGTGTGTGTGTGTGTGTGTGTGTGTGTGTGTGTATATATATATATATATATATATACACACACAAACACATGCAATTGTTATGTTTGTGTGAATTATGCCAAGGAAAAAAGAGGGTAATAATTTTCAAAAAGTTCTTTGAATTAAAAAGACTTACACAAGTAAAATGTTTAAATCACTTAACAGCAAGAGTGTTACAGTCAGATGGAAAGCATATTTGCATTATGTGGATTATACAGCCAGCACAGCACAGCAGAAAGATTAGGCCTCACAATTTTCCAGGTACTGTTTAAAATCTTCTCCCCAGCTAAAGGATATAGTTGACAGCTCACACTCATGAGTCAAGTTAATCTGGAACATTATCCGCCCATTTTGCACTGAGCAGTCCCTAAAGCAGTTTGTAATATGCATATGAACTGAACCATTGTTGAGATCAAATTTTTAATACCCAAGTGAAATAGGGAAATAAGAAGATAAAATAAAAACGCGCTGCTATGATACTGAGGATTCACAGAGGAAGGGGGAAAATTGCTTCAGTGAATACAAGGCTTTGGCTACAGTAGATGCCTAAGATGCTGGAGGGACTTGTTCAGTCCCTCCTCTAATGCATGGCTAATAGCTTAGCATTAACTGTGTCAAGCTGCTAGGCAAAGTTTTCCAGTCCCTTGTTATTATGAAATTAAGGTTGTGTGAAATTAAACTCATACCTATTCTCTTTCACTTGTACATAAAAGTCTACCTAAACCAAGTTGCTGTTTTGGAACAGAAATAAATCTTTGATAACCGAATCACTGAGATTTTACCAGTTTTTTTGTTTTTTTTAATGTAAAAGATGTGACTTTAGATCCTCGGTATCACTGAGAAAATATGCATTTGACATGAGGTGAAAAAAAGCAGGGAAGGAGAAAACAGGATATGGGTCTGCAAACACTGACACAGTACATGCTTTGGTACTTTCCTAAGAAGAGCATGACATAAATATACAATTCATCAGTTTGATTCGGAATACACTTATTTCATTGTGTTTGATGTAACATTCATAGAACTGCTGCATAGTAGAGCAAAACATTTTGTTTGCAAAATTTAGAGCACAGATTTACCGTATATTTTCGCTGCCCATGCTGTCCCACAGCCTACTGTTTACAACAGGGTTACCGACTTTTAGCAGCTCCCCTCCTGGGGATCCCGGAGGGAAGCCATAGATGCATGGAGGGGATGGGGCTTAATGATGCAATTATGCAAATCACGTCATTAAGCCCCACCCAGTGCCGTAACAAGTATGGGTTTTGTAGGGCATGTTCCCTAGGTGCTGATAGCTTTGGAGGTGCCATCAGGTCGCATACCTGAGAAAGCCCACCACCACCAGTGCACAAAAAGAAAGAATAAAACCCTCTTACCTTACTCTGTGAGTCTGAGAGCGACTGCGGCGCGGCATCCTCCCCTCAGTGTTCAGCCGGGCAGCGCCGGCCTGTAGGACACACTGCGAGATTAGTTCACTCTCGCAGTGTGTCATGTGACCGGCACTGTCCGGCTGAACACTGAGAGGAGGATGCCGCGCCGCAGTCGCTCTCAGACTCACAGAGTAAGGTAAGAGGGTTTTATTCTTTCTTTTCCTGGAGGGGTGTGGGAACATGGGGGGAGGGGGCACATTTTGGGCATTTGCCCTAGGTGCCATTTTGGCTAGTTACGCCCCTGGCCCCACCCCCTTGACAATTAATGAATGATTTTTAGCTGTAATGGGGATGGGGCAGGGCTTGATGGAACAAATTGCATCATCAAGTCCCTCCCTGTCCCTGGCAACACTAGGATACCAGTGATACCGGGCAGGGGGGCAGGACTCGAAGTCATGGTTTCTATGAAACCATAGTCCTCAAGTCCCTTGCGGGAGATTTGCAGGCTGTCCCAGGACATTCCAGGAATCAGCAACCCTGGTTTACAGTGTGATGAGATTTTCTGTATCCTGATTCTTTTCCTCTCCCAGGATTAAAGATGAACATCATTTAAATGAAAAAAATAAATATGTTGTGACATTGATATTTCTACTTAAATTACACTACTGAGAAGAATGATTTAATTGTTGTTTTCCTAGCCCCCTATATATAGTCTATACATTTAATAAGATGCAAATGCAAAAATACAATGTGGATTGACAGAACAAAACTGGACTCTGCTACACTGCCTGCTTTACTGCAATGTTCTATTCTGATTTTGCAGCTTTTAATGATCATAGCTCATGCTTACTTGACAAAAGCTCACCACACAGTATGTCTGGCTCCAGGGACAGTGTATCATGGTGGCTACACACTGCCTGATAATCAGGGCATATCTCTACCTCCATTAAACCATCATAAAAATAACAGCACATTGGCTGTTGATAATCAAGTCAGATGGTTTCTGAACAAATCGGTCCTTGCCAACCATTGCCTTGGCAAGTGCTTGTCTAGCCGACATTACCTACCAAATCCAGTGCAAAAGGAGCCTAAACTGTATATTCATGCTATTTTGATATTCTTGCAAACATGATACGTGTTTTATTATATAGAAGTGTAAAGAACAATACTGTTCACTTTTTAATAAAAAAATAAAATAATAATAATAATGGATACAGTTGTAGAAGCAAAACAAAATAACAATTTGACACTAATATTTTACAATAATGGTTTCGCTGATGTATAATTCTGGTTAGATAAAGATAGTGGGCCTGATCCAGAGCTACGACCGCAAGCGAGCGTACGCTCATCGTAAGCGAAAATTCGTTAAAAAATTTGCAACGCGCATGCCCAGTATGACAGCTTCCGGTCGCCGGGCGTCATGAGCGAATAGCGGTCGTATTGTGAGCGAATTTTTTGCTCGATGGGCGTGCGTTCAGTACGATGGTCGCCTGGGCGCCCGTTTTACTACAGGGAGGCGGGGATAGCCATTTAAATTGTACAGTATGGGCGTGCTAAGCCCGTACGCTCAGCGTATTTTGTGCGAAAATTCGTACGGCCGACGGTCGTACCCAGTGTAGGGTATAGGCGTCGTAAGCAGGTACTTTACTATGGGAGTGTTAGGGGCGTGTATGTTTATTCACACGGTCGAACGTACGCATTCGCTCGCCGTGCGAATTTTCGTAACGCTGGATCAGGCCCAGTGTTACATTCTGTGACATGTCATCTGTTGATAAGATTTTTTACATTGTATAGTTAAGATTAGCTAGTGACACCATATAACATGATAATATCATGCCACACAAGGTCAATCTTTTGTCTATCTAGAAAGATGGTTGTAGCTCTGAGATGGAGGATCCTACTTAAATTTGGAGGTACGCTGATCTCATACAATACAGAGAACTTTCTAGTGATCACTAAACAAGCAAGAGGGTATTCAGATGACCACTACCCAAATCCCAGTTATTGCTAGCAGTTAATCTTATATATAAAATTAATTGGTTCTGTCCGGTGATGCATTTGGACAACCCTGCATTGATTGGGATGAAACCAATGTGAGTTGGATACTGACCAGGGTTTGGGAGTTAGGGTAAAACCTCCCATTGGTGTATACTGGGAAGAACTTTAACATGGGGAACCTGTTCTGAGCCTTTCAGTGCATGGATTTGGCAGCTAGTAGTTAGCATTGGCAGTTAGAAGTTAGCAGTGGTGAGCACTATCTACCTGTTATCAATCACATCTTGGTACTTCTGCTAGTATCTAATACAAACCCTTTTCCCAATAAACTAAGGTGGATTTACAACACAGTTCCCCTAAAACATTTGTAGATACACTGTATGGTGTACATGTCCCTTATCTCTGGTAATGTTAAAATGTGACTGGCCCTTATTCACTAGTAGGCTTAATTATGCAAAATTTCTTATATCTTTACAAATCTAAATACCCAAAAATGTGAGGGTTTTACTATACAGACCCAGGATTGTTATGTAACACAGACCCCCCTATTATAAAGTTACCTTAGTATACAGACCTCAGACTTATATTGACTAACACAAAACCCCAAATCCCAGTTGTTTTTATTTGCAACACTCCCAATATGTCAGGTCACAAATCTTTGGGGGACACTCAAAAGACTCAATGGCCTATAAACAGTGTCCAGTTAATCTTATAAAAGTACCGATAAACTGTTGGTTACAATGTTTGAACTTGAGTGTCAGTCATTTTGCATACAATGATATATCTTTCCTGAATATTGCTTGGCTGCCAGTACAATGCTATATTTTGGTATGATGTTCCATTTATTTTCCTTTTTTCATTTTTTATCTTCTCTATGATAAATCCTGTGTGTGTGCAGTGTGTGTGTTTATGTGTGTGTGTGTGTATATGTGTGCACTCCACCAGATCCTAACCACATGTGTGTGTGTAGCTTCAACCTACTGAATTCTTCGGGAAAAATTATTTGACTGTCTTGGGATGCTATCATACACTGTAGGAAGGATGTATAAGCTTATGTTCCAGCAATAACTGGTGGGGAGGGGAGTCTTAGGTTCAGTGTGTGGGGAAGTGAGTCTTAGGTTAGGCTCCGGGGAAGACAGTCTTAGAGCCAGATTCACTAAGCTGCGGATTTGGAAAAGATCGCATATATGCAATCTACGTATCGAAATGATACGCAGATTACGTACAATAGCATGCGCAGTAGCTACTGTTTATTGAACTACGTCCGTCTATGGAAGACGGGCGTAGTTCTGGATCCAGCCCACTGTCTGTGTGATAATGGCTTTTTTGAAAATCAAAAGAATTTACAAAAAAAAAAAAAGGGAGGGTTGGGGTAAAGATTAGGATAAAGGTTGGGGTTACATTAATACTCACCATCTGTCCCTGCATCTACCTTCTTTATTGGATCGATTCTTTTTTCCTTGGCAAGGCAGAAGCAAACAACTGGCTGGGAGAAAATGGCCCTTTCTAAAAAGCGACGACCCACACCCCATCTGGCCATAGTGGCCCTAAAGCTTAAGCTTCATTAGTATCATCAATGGATAGGAGTGTTTTTACATTAGATGTCTAGTCATATATTAATTATCAAAACTGCATTATGTGGTGTTTGGATGTATGTTACATTTTAATAAAAACAATTAATATTCTGTGAACATATAGAAAACAATATAATTAACCACATCCTTTTCACTATTATAAATATAAATCACAATGTATTTTCTCTACTTGTTCACATGTTCATACTTGCAAAGAAATACAGCAGCATATTCTCTGTATGGCCTGATTTGCATAAATGTGGTCACAAAGAGTAATTAGTACTTCATTAATATGCAATGAAGGACTAATTTACAGAGTGCCTAAAGCTGTTGTAAACTTTAATTTGCTTTTAGATTGAATTTTGTTACAGTACAAATATCACAGGATACATTTTGCTAATCAACCCCAACATATTCTTAGTTGGTATCTTTGCTGGGGGAATTTTTTTAAAGCAGTAAATCAACTAAGTTGATAGCTACAATGTGATAAAATAAAGTGATTCTGCAAAAATGTTTGATGTTGTATTGTGCCACAAAAAAGAATTAACAAACTTATGGCTATCTGAAAGTACATTTGGGAGTTATTGAACAGAAATTTTTAAAAGCAACAAACATTTAAAACAAAAACAAAACCTTGGCATATATGCACTTTTCTAATGACGACCTTTTAAAACCTTTATACTGGCCAACTCTCCGGGACATTCTCGCATCACTTAACCCACATGGGCTTTAATGGTGCAAACTGTCTAGGAGTAACCGCCACAGAACATATTCATAAAGGTCTAGTAAGCCTGGTAGAAATTCAGTACTATCCAAGAATTCACATAGCATTGGTATGCATGAGGCACGTCCGAGAGATCTAATCCAGTCTCTTTTTGACCAAAATGTTTTTTTTGTCTATTTCAGGGGTTCTCAACCCTGTCCTCAAGTACCACTAACGGTCCAAGTTTTTTTAAATCTCCTTGCTGGAGGTGTGCTCATATCTGACAGTTACATTTTGTAGTGAGACCTACAAAACATGGACTGTTAGTAGTACTTGAGGACAGGGTTGAGAACCCCTGGTCTATTTAAAACAAGATTTAATTAGATATTTTCTATTGCAATTTTTATTTAGATGAGTGTTTCCCAAACAGTGTTTTCCAGATTTTAAAAGAACCACACATGGTATTCATTATATTGCTTGTTCTAAAGACTGATTTCAGGAAACCATGATCTAGATAATGAATGCTGGGGCACACTGCAGAACTCATTATAGTGACCAAGCCAGTACTCTAAGTTGTTGGACTATGCATGAGGTATGATTGCCAATCCCAGGTTAGATCTACAGTTGATTCTGAATACTGGAAATTATGCTCAAAATGTATTTTTCTTTGCCTTACCATTTTGTAAAGATAATTTTTTAGATTGATAGATTGAGTTAAATATTTACATATTCATATATTATACATTTTATTAATTAACAGTTTTTTTTATATACGTCATATTATATAGCATTTACCATTTTAAACATCCACTTTAATTAGTCCTTTACAGTCCAAATTTCCCTATACACAGACACAAGTTCATTTTAGAAAATATCCAATTGGCCTACTAGAATGTATTAGAAATATGAGAGGAAACTGCAGCACCCAGAGGAGGCCCACACAGACACAGGGAGAACATACACATATTCACAGACAACATTCCATTTGCTATCCCTCCCTTTAATATGCTATCACGTGTTTCAAAAGATTTGAATGAATAATAAATCATGTCTTGTATCATTGGACCGAATTCAGGTTAATTATTTATGATCATTGGTGAGTGTGCATTACACACATACAAGGCTTCTGGCATGGTGCTAAGGTCTCAGAATCCAGGCATCTGTGCTGTAAGCCTTTCTAATAGTAGGGCAGGATGTTTAAACTGGAATCATTTCACTGAAAGGGTAGTTAATAAGTGAAATAGCCTCCCGTCTGTGGTTGTAGAGACTAAGGGCCGTATTCACAGATCCGTTGTTAAAGGTACGCAATTATATGCACGTACGTTGCAATGCAACACCCATGACACTCCCCTCACGCGGATGACTTACGCCTCCATAGGGCACCCTTATCTCTACGTGTGCATTTACCCACCCACTTTCACGTAACTTTGTCCGTACGGATTCCAACCACGCCCCTCCGCACGGATGTCCCCAAGTGCGATTCACACGTACGTGCCTAATGGACTTCCGTACGTAAAATCAACTTAAATAACGTAATTAAGCAATTTGCATGGGGGGTTCTGTCTGGATATTAACTACGTGCTGTCTATAAAGACTGCACGTAGTTTTTAACGTAAAAAGGAGGCGTGCCGGGTTGCTGTTCCGTAAAGTGGGTGGG
Organism: Limnodynastes dumerilii; assembly: GCA_011038615.1. Lineage (NCBI taxonomy): Eukaryota > Metazoa > Chordata > Amphibia > Anura > Limnodynastidae > Limnodynastes > Limnodynastes dumerilii. The sequence goes on along the minus strand of WWET01001071.1, from coordinate 258,143 downwards.
GGGGGGAATATGCACGGGTAGTTGCCCTATGTCACTTATGTGTGAATCTGGTCCATTATGTTATAAAAAAAGATTGCTGATTGGATGGACCAACTGGCTCTTGTCTGTTGTCACATGTTATGTGATTATATAATTACATCTATTAGAGCTTCAGGTAAAGTTAATTCAATAGCGTTTAAAAAGAAAAAAAAAATGTTTTAGGATGTATCTCAAAGATAGCTGGATGCTTCCTTGGATATGGCCATCTCAGGTTTAAGCTCCATCTACAAAATATTATTCAGTTTTACTCATTTTGTTTTCTCAATAGGTCTCTTTAGCTGCAAATAGAAGATGAGGCTGAAATTGAATAATAGAATGTTTGACCCTTTACTTAAGAAATTTGCAGTATATCAAAAATGTGTTATTGTCAATTTAGCTTAGTACTCTTAAGAACACCAGCACACACATTGGAAAGCACATTTTCAACTATAGTAAATGAGAAAAATTTGTGCATAGCTACATTCATCTGGGCATTTTTAGTCTTGCATAAAATGCTAATTCAAGCATTGGGTGCTGTAAATTACAACCAACCTGTAATTTTATATTATATTTCAGTAGCACTATGAAAAGGTCTGAGAATTCTTTAAAAAAAATGCAATTACAAACCTATAATTGTTTTGTGGAATATATCATAAATGTAATCATCTTGTCTAGTCTATTATCTAGAACAATAAAAATTATGGGATTTTTAGGTGCTGCTCTAGATCCCTAAGTAAGTATAGCAGGTTGTGTACAGAGACATTTTAGCTAGGCATAATGTTGATATGCTCCCAGATATGTTCTCTTAATCTAGCAGAGTGAATCTATGTCTATCCAGAGCTAGGATCGCCTGGTGTCATCCTGACAAAAGTTTTTCATACATTTTTAAATTGGGAACAATTACAAGTCTCTTCTGTAGGCTGCTATCAGGGTCATTTTTAGGGGCAGTGGGCCTTGCAATCACAAGGGGCTTGCCCCAAAGTGGCTTAAAGGGGAGTGCCAAGCAGAGCAAACAAGATCTGACTTCCATTAAACATTACACAGACCTAACCCCTTAACCCCCAATCAGTCGCCAGTTTTGAAAACCATTTAAAATATGCCCCCTACTTAAAAATCAGACCCCTGATCTGACCATAGATACAAAAGTTATTAAAAACTATGGGGTAAAACCAGACCTATGGACTTGGTACGTTAGATCACGTAGCGTATTTACGCTATCGGATTTTCTAGGCACTCCCCTCACTCGCACGTACTTTGGTCGTTTTTAACGCTGCCCAAACCCTACCTTAACTTTTCAAAGCTAATGGATTTATGTATGTTACGGCCTAACCCGGCCCACACTGTCCAAGTTAAATGCCTCCCTCCGCCTACAAAGCGTAACTACGGGTGTCGTATGGATGCCCCCGTCCCTTCGTTCGTAGTTATGCTGATGGTACGTATGTTCAGCATTGTGTATCGTAACATCTGCTGCGCACATGCACAGTAAATACTAATCGGCTATTTTACATCAGCAGCTAGCGTAAAATAGCTAGCGTGCGTAGTTTAGGTTCTGGCCCTATATCCCTCATATTACCCCCACCCCACTGAATATCCTTCCTCTTTAAACTAATTACATTCATCAAATATAGACTGCATCTTAGTAATCAACTTACTACAATCTATACAATCTATTTCTGTCCCTGTATGTCTCCAGTTATCCTTTCCTGATTCTATATGCCACCAGCTATCCTTTCTTGTACCTGTATGCCTCCAACCATTTTTTCCTGCCATGTGTCCAGTCAACCATTACTGCCCCATGTATGTACCCAGCAAGCTATTTCTTCCCCTTATATGTGTCCAGCCATCCACTTTTGCCCTATGTATATGGGTACAGCCATCCATTTATGCACCATGCATGCGCCCAGACATAAACTTCTGCCCCATTATCTATTTAGTTTCTATTCACCAACTTTTCACTGCTGCCCCGCTTATCAGCCTAATGCTGGTACTGTACTGTGTCCTCTTAATTTCAGCTGTGTACTACACACACTTCACTTGGCCTCCACAGTACAGTAGTGACAGCCAATCCTTCTGATGACTGGGGCACCGCAGCTGCTTAGGGATTGGCTGTTAGTTACCAGGGGGCAGTCCAGGTCAGAGCTTGCACTGAGAGTCTATTTATTTACGAGGCAGCCTCCAGATGGCCTCGTTAGAGGACTAGTCTATTTGGTAACTTCCTGGTAAAGCCTATAACCAAACCACCCCTGCAGCTATCCCACTATTTTCTGAAAAGACGGTATAACCTCAAAAATTCTTCTAGAGTCCCAACTGAGTAGGCTCTTATGCAGTAATCAGGATGATGCCCGTATGATACTATGACATTTTTGTTATAAATCTCCTCATCGTGAAATCTCTATTCAATGAACATATGATTTGCTGCAAGTGCGGGACTATGGGCCGGATCCAGACTGACATTCCCTTAACACATCAATGCGTATTTACATTATGGTAGATACTATGCACTCCCCTAGGCACTCCCCTCGCTCGTAAGTACTTTTGGCGTTTACGCTTTCCAAACTCTATCCTAACTTTTCAATACATAACTACTGGCATCTGTAATGGCTGCACATACTTACGCACCTAAGCACGCCCATACTGTACGATTTAAATGTCTCACCCCGCCTCTGAAACTTAATTACGGGTGTCGTATGGCTGGCACGCCCCTTTGTGCATTGTTACACTGCTATTACATGCCTGGCCTGTAGGCTCTGAGTTACGTGGCGTAACATCTGCTGCGCACATCTGCAGTAAGTACTAATGCGCAATTTTATGCTAGCGGCTAACGTAAAATCAGTGGCGACCGTAGGTCTGGATCTGGTCCTGTGACACTAATCCATCATCATACCCCTCTACATGCCGACCCAAACTCCCCCTGAGAAATCCAAGTTTAATGCTGTTTGTGTTCAACAATGATTTACAATGCTAACAGATGCATGTAGCTTTGTCAATAAAAGGATCCCTGTGTTATGTAGCATTATGTAGTATTTGACATTTATAATAAATTTAAGTATTTTAATAGTAATAAGTGAAAAACAAATACAAATCATCTAAAATTGTACAGTATTTTTAGTAGTGATCTAATCTCCATAGCAATATGGAGTATGTATGTAAGTAAAGAAAGGAAGTTTGAAGGTAGGTCAGCTGATCAGTAATTCAATGGATGACACACTTGAGGGAACATAGAATGAAAATAATATCTCAGACTTCATTTGCTATATGTAGACCCCACCAGTTTTATGGCACACCAGCTGCCACTGCTAGTATATTTTAAGCTCTACATGGAAATGAATCCATGCATAAGTGTTCATGTATAAATTTATGCATGAATCAGTTTATGTATGTACATTATCAGGGTAATAAAAAGCTTCTTGTAAAACTGTTTCCAACTCTCCTGAAATGTACTTTGTGGTAAGACAGAATAATGAATTCCTGTAAAAAGTGAAATGTTGAGCACTCCTTACATATTTACTACTTACATTGCCGCTCTCAAACATTTCAAGGGGCTTTAAATAATTTACAACTCTTAGCATATAAGCAGTCTGTTATTATCAATACAGTTTGGATCATCATCTAAACTCACTACCTGGGCCGCATTTATTGCTCAGCCCATGTGTTCCATTTCTGAAGTGATCCACACTGTGAATAATTACTTCTACAGCTGAGATGTCTTTCATACAAAAGATGCATATTTCATGCCAGACTAATATGTTGTAAAGGGAATATTTCTCCCGAGAACTGAAGACGTATTAGTCAGAAAGGAGCATAAGGTCAGCTTGACAAAGTAGCACCAAGTGTTGTGTTTGAAATCTTATTCCCTAACTACTCATGCTGGGATGTAAATCCTTACAACACAAAACAACATCTTAGTTTTATCAAGCGTCTTACTAACCAAAATTAGCAAAAATTCTAAGAATATATTTCATTTGCCTTAGTTTAGTTAAAAATGTTATATGCAAATACTGTCATAAGAAGTTATTAAGAGTCAATGCTGCTGGTTTTGAGTTAGGCATCTCCTGTAGAAAAGATATATATTGCATTATTTCACACTGTGCATACCTAGAGGTCTATTTACTTACTTGTTTGTTTCCCTGTGAACGAAGCTGCATTAGGATGGCTTATCTTCACTGCGAGCCTGGCAACTTCGTACACAGTATTTTGTGCTACACTACGTGCTGTACTTGTATTGCCATCCAGAGGAACCATTGCATGTGCCTTTGGATCACATGCAGCATGATGCCTTCAGATATATTTGTGCTTCTGGATTAAGCCCTGTGTCTCTACCAATCTGCAGTGTCCTCCATTTCTTTAAGCCCCCTAGCAAGTGATTATCCCCCCCCCCCAATGGCTTGGCCAGAAACCTCCCTCATGCTTATCCTTACCCTACATTAAATGAGACAGACACCAAATATTGCACAAAAATATGGCAGCTTTATTAGGGGGAAGTACAATGGGAAAGGGGACAATTACCTAAAAGGTGGCAAAGAATAGACAGTGTGTAGTCCTTAGAAACCCAAACTATAAAACCCTCCTAACAATAACTAGGTTAACTTCTAAAATTCAAGTAACATTCCAGTAACATCAGGCCCACCCACCGGGGCGAAAACCTAACCAAAAACACGCCAGTCACGTGTTATAGCAAAAATAGCAATGAAGAATCCAATAATACGCCAATTGTGTTTTCTCAAACGGGATTTTACGCCAATTGCGTCATCAACATTTTTTCAATTCCTATTCCCCAACTTACCAACTCACTATAAACCCAAGCCACTGACTACACAACTGACTATCCGCAAGCCCCCTTATTTTGGCTACCACTTGACTTACTACCACTGGACAGGTATTTTGGGTGGGATAGGAGGGTTATAAAAACCTAAGTCCTGGCAGGTCCTGCAGCTTCACGGCGTCCCTGGCTGAAGATGAAGAAGACCACCCCCTCTGCCCCTTAAAAGCATTCCCTGGGACTCCACCCCCATGACCCTGTTTGGACCCCTCACTCCCTTCCCCATTTGCCTCCTCAGATCACGCAGGGCAAAAGCCAATGGGGGGGGGTCACACTGCAGGGGGCTTAATCTCCTTTATGCCAAATGTTAACCCCTCAGTTGCTACTTTCTGTCTTACGGTGCACATGCACTTTTCACTTTTAGTGCAATTTTTTTTTATATCAACATACATAGACATGGGATGCAGGAGGATAAAAATGACTAATTAGCAACTTTCTTTAATGAATGAGTAAGTATGCTGAATTTATTTTTACACATTCATTAACTTTGAAACCCCTGCCGCAGAGCCGCCTCAACGAGGTGAGCATCACAGGTTGGTCTATGGTATTAGGGATAGCTTAAGGGTAGAGGAGTCTTAGGGTCTGGCTGCGAGGAAGGGAGTCTTAGGGTCTGGCTGCGAGGAAGGGAGTC
>WWET01001071.1:221946-235404 GCA_011038615.1 Limnodynastes dumerilii | reverse complement strand
TCTGCGAATTTTCGTACGGCCGACGGTCGTACCCAGTGTAGGGTATAGCCGCCGTAAGCAGGGACTTTACTATGGGAGTGCTAGGGGCGTGTAGGTTCATACGACGAGCGTACGTTCGCATTCGCCCGTCGTGCGAATTTTCGTAGCGCTGGATCAGGCCCCTGGTTCTCTCCTCCACTCTACCCACTCCTGGTGTCTTCGCCACTATGTCCTGTTCTCTCTCCCTGATCCCATCCCCACTCAGCCTGCTCTTGGTATCCTATTATCTGTACTGTGTGCTCTGTCTTCTTATGTTCTACCATTCTTTCCCTTTGCCGGAATCTTTCTCATGTCTGCTCCTCCTCTCTCTCTCTCTCTCTCCATTGTTCATGGTTAAGTAATTAGCATGTTAATTACTAATTAGGATTACAGTTTGGGTTCCAGTTAGCATTCCAATGGCTGACAATTATTCTGGTCAATTGATGACCCCATCGGTTAGAAAGTTGATTAATTAAACCTATTAACAATTTAGTGCCAACAGATTTTCCACACCCTTTAAAACAGTGATGGTCAATTGATAGTCTTCAATAAAGCGCTATGTAATCTGCTGGCGCTACCCTGTTAATTAATAAATAAATAAATAAATAAATAAATAACATACAAGCTACCTGATCTGAACACATTGCAGTCTTCCCATATTTATGACACTTGGAATCACCACAGTGCAATGTACATTATATGAATTCCCTTTCAATATGCCCCAGTCTAGACTTATTTAGATGTATTTCTGCAATTTCCTGTCTGCTTTAGTCATAAAATGTAAAGTAGGTCATGACTTTCAAAGACCGTCCATGCTAGTAGAGGTGGTTAACTTCCACTAGTTAACACAGATGGCTCTGGTTAACACAGATTTCAGGATAATGCGAACCATAAATTGTAGATCCCTCTGAGATCTTATCTCAGAAAACTTGAATCTTTTAATCTGGCCCATCAGCTCTTAATTTAACACAGCTGCACTAATGTCTGTAGGAGTTACAGCAAAGGTACCTATTACATGGCAAGTCCCTCTGTTGACTACCATTGTTTTAAAAGTATTTGTATTGTTTAGTCCTAACCAACCAATACGTAAAAACAATGGATCTGATTCAGAATTAAAAAAGTGCTTAACTTAAGAGAGGAAAGTCACTCCTGGGCTAAACCATGTTGATTGCAGGGGGAGTCATATTTCATCTGTGGCAAACAGTTGAGAGGTGGCGTTTCCCAGTCCAAGTCTAAATAACAGTGTGATAGTAAAGCTGGTCAGTATCTGTGTGCAGTAAGCAATTCAAAGCTATATCCCTGCATGCAAAGAATACAATTAACTTGACTCCCCCTGAAATCTGCATGGTTTAGCCCAGGAGTGACTTTCCTAATTTATTTTAAGCACTTTCTTAAGTCTGAATCAGGCCCAATGTTCTTCCCTTGATTTGTCATCTTATGTTTGTTTTCCAAAACTAATAAAAAAAAACTTTTTCATCCACCCGCTGTTCTTTTGGAATGGGTAATAACATATTTCATGAGAATATTAGGTTGAGATATGCAGCTTTATTTTATATGTAAACTTACACTTATAAGACAGGGTGAAAATAGACAGGAAGTAAAACAACACACTTGTTTTGTCTGTAGTCAACACCTTTGTCTTGAGTATTTTAATGATGAACGTCTAACACCTGCAATCTCTAGTCACAAATGCTATTTCCTGTTATTAATAGACATACAGTGCACATGTAACTCTTCCCTTTGTTGTCTTTTTGTAAGTCATGTTAATATATTATTGTTTTTTCTATTCTAATTATGGCTAGGAATACACAGTTTTTGCAGGTGTAGAACAAACTGTTGGACTATTAATTTTATAACTACGGATAGGTGAATTTTTTATGTGCGCTTATGGAGGTATTTTTGGAAAAATAATGGTTAGAAGAAAGTTTGGAATAATTTTGTAAGGCAAAATAAACTATTGCACAATTTTAATGTAGTCAAATGTATTGCTCAATTTATACATTTGTACTGAGAGCAGAGCAAGAAAAGTTTCAGGAAAGATGAGAAATGATGTATTATTTTTATTGATATTTTATTATCCTTGCTCATTGGTATATTTATTTATTATTTATTTATTAACAGGTTATTATAGCGCCTACAGATTACGCAGTGCTTTAGAATTTAACAATCAGTATAACAAGACTGGGTAGTAACAAACAGAGTGGGTGGGAAAGAGAGCCCTGCTCACAAGCTTACACTCTATAGGACAATGGGTTTGATATATAAGGGCAAGTGCTATATATCACACAATGGATATATTTTTTGTCCCTCTACCTTTATCCCTATTTTATTTAGTTTCTCCTTTTTCTTTTGAATTGAGATATGTATATGCTTTTCCTATGAAATCCTCTTGCAGACATATTTTGTAAAATAAAAAAAGCATGGAAATAGATCCTGTGTTCCCGATTGTAAGATTAGGGAATTCTGACATATTTGTGGTTATGCAAGGCATATGCAAATTCTCAGTTATGCTTATCTTTGTAGAAGGCTTCCATACCAAGTACAGATGTATTGTCATAATTAGTACTTACATTACATCAGTGTAAATCAAAATGCCCCAAAGGTGTCATATTGCGTATTTTCCTACATAGAATGTACATTTTGTGAGCGTGCTGAAACTTTGCTTTGCTCATACTCCCCTGAAAGGTGTGGCAGGCTTCAATATATTGGGCTAATGTCCTCCAGTGGAGCTAAATGTAGGGATTTTCATAATCAGGGCCACGATACAATGCTGTGACTTGCTTGCGCATTTTGAAGCACGTGAAGCTAATTGTGGACCGGATTCTCAGTTTCGTATTTTTCATTTTACGAGCGTTCTTTTACGCTTAGAGCTACTGCGCATGCGTAGTAACTCTTTCACGCTATCTACTTTAAAGACCGTGTGTACGCAATCTACGTAACAAAATGTTATGTAGATAGCGTAAAAGAGTTACTACACATGCGCAGTAGCTATAAGCGTAAAAGAACGCTCGTAAAATGAAAAATACGGGACTGAGAATCCGGCCAATTGTCATTATGGCTGCTCATTCCACCCTTGCCTCTCCCCCGATCCCTAATGCCGCAACTGACAACAGATAAGAGTCACCTGTCTCTCTTAGACCCTTATAGATCCACTATTTACATTTTTTTCTGTAAGATTTTGGATAACCTTTTATTTACAACAAGAATGTGTAACTTGTTCTACTATTTAGCCTCTACTATCTCTGCTTGAGGACCCTTCAGTAAAGTAATGAGCGAGCATTGATGGTGTCACATTCCTCAAAGCCATATTGGCAATTATGACTTTTCCAAACTAAGAAAGGTCTTGCACAGTCCTTCACTGACCCTTCCATAGCAACATGGTTTCTAGGTTATGTACAGCTGTGACTCTTGTGTCTGTGTCTGACCACACAGTGTGAATTAATGTAAATTACTGAAAACAGTTTGGGGGGGTGGGGGCTGTGATTTTAAAATAACGGATATTAAATAAAAAACTGTCCTGACAAATTTACATGCACATATGTGTGTGGCCTGTTATTTACTTCTGACTTAATGAACTCTGATATCTCTCTGGTAAAAGGGGTCATGTTGGCGGTCTGACAGGCAGAAGGCATTCTCCTTGATGTTATTTACAGCTCACTTCTTCCACACTTCATAAACATTTTTGCCTGAAAGGCTTCATGTATCATGATTTTGGTGATCTGAGGCAAAATAATTAGTTCTCTTCCTCTGACATCCATTGTGGCGAAGGTCAAGGCAAATTGCTTATGTGACAAGTATAATGACTTGCTTATTTATTTAAGCGTTAAAAATCAGGAATATGTGCAAAGCATACATTCATTTGGGCATGCTCCTATAATAGAAATAATCAGTGTCCTTAAGACATAAGTAACACACAACTGCACAGTGAAAAAATAATAATAAAAGCACGGACCAATGTTAATTATCAGTATGGGAAATTGCAAATATTATATGCACTTAAATATACACAATACATTGTTGTGCATATTATTAATGCAATGGCAAAGCTGACTTTTCTTTATTATACTGAGTTCTTTTTTTCTCCTGGGAACCTCCAAATGTTTTGCAGCACTTCAAGGTATTTACAAGACAAGAAATACTTAATCACAAGAGTATTAACAAGATAGTTTACAATGGGAATAATTAGTTCCTTGACCTTTAGCGATTACTTTTTAAGAAGCTAACTTTATATTTTTAACTGCAAAACCACAAAAAGGAAGGAGTTTAAATAGAGAAGACACTAACCTGCATTGTAAACAGGGTCTCGGCGTGGAACTGGATACTACAGTACTATGCAGTTTCAGCTTCCAATCCATGCAGCCTACAACAGGATCCTCCGGCACTCAGATCACCAATGTCTGCCAACATAGTCACATACTGTATGTCTGACAGCCTCCAAGAGAAAAAGAGTGAGCACAAAGCAAGGGTTCAAAAGCCCACAAAAAGGATTACAGGGTGGCTCAAAACATATAATACACCCAAAGGTACATCTCCTAAACAGGAGGGCTGGCATTGAGTCTACTAAATTTGTTATTGCACTTAAGGTATACTGTAATATCAAATATATTAAGTATCAAAGAACCAGCAGCACACAATGGGTCCGTTTCAATTAGATTTGCGGCCCGCAATAGACAGGAAAAAGCTTGTGGTGCACTTTTCCCATCTATTACGGTAGTTGATTTTTATGCGCGCCTCTAGGAGGTGCGAATAAAAATAAAATACAAATTTGCATAATTAGCTCAGGGTTGCCGACTCTCCCGGAATGTCCGGGAGACTCCCGAAATTCGGGCAGTACTCCCGGTATCCCGGGAGAGCCAGCAAGTATACTAGTGTTGCTAGGCACAGGAAGGGACTTGATGACGCAATTTGCGGCATCAAGCCCCGTCCCGACCCCTATTTCAAGTAAAAACGGGTCAGTATGAGTCAGAGGGCGGAGCCTAATGACGCGATTTGCATAAACAGCATCATTAAGCCCCGCCCCCTGCATGCGTCGGTAGCTTCTCTCCGGGATCTCCCGGAGTGAAGCTGCCAAAAGTCGGCAACCATGAATTAGCTTCGCACTGCAAATAACGTGGGTGTGAGGCTAATTGAATAAGGCCCAATATATAACAATAAAACTGGAAAAACAAAAAGTCCCTGCTAGAGCCAAACAGCCTGAATATAAAAAAAGTATATTTTATGACCCAGAAACTAGTGCCATTTTTGGGTCTGCTTACATGTGTAGAGGGATTTGAAGTCTGGAATAATATTAGAGCACCCTCTCTCTCGGACGTCTGTACGTCCGAGAGAGAGGGGAGTGCCCACCCCTGTCACTCCCCTCTCTCGTGCGGGCTTTATGGCAGCTTATTCTGCTATAAACCTGCCTTAACTCAGTAGTGTGGATCAGTATATGAAGTATACGAAGCCCCCTCCCACACTGTACAATTTGCATGCTTCCCCCGCCCACTTTAGTGTGCGGAGGGGAAGCACAGCCCATTTCATTTCCTATGAAGTTCTGTCCGAACGTTTGTACACTACGGTTACTGTCGTAACCCTAGCGTAACATTTGGAGGGCGCATGCGTCCTGCAGTGAAGTCAGGCCACTTATGCACATTGCGTGCGTAAGTGACGTAACGTTATCAGGTCTGGATCCAGTCCAGAACGATGAAGTTGCACTTCTGGTTTAGCATTAAGGCCCTAATCCTAAACTCTGTCAGACACGTGACTTCCGCAAGCTGCTTCTGGCACTGCACATGCTGACGGCAGATGTTCCGCAACAGATGTCCTTACGTACGGAACTCAATTCCAAATGCATGGACAACAGTCCGACGGGGCATTCCAAGACATCCACATGCCTAATCCCCACATGATGAGTGGAGATAGGCATGCAAATGAAGTTTAGGGGGAGGTGGTAGACACTTACACACGGATTTGCATTTGGACGGATGTATACCACGCATAGAGGTCTGGATCAGGCCCTAAGTCTGTTATGTGCCTCTTTCTGGTTAGTAAAAGTCCCATTTCAGGAGAAGTTCATCAAAGTTAATCAAAAAGTTGTATAGCCCACTGAAGTTGCTACAAAGAAGAATAGGATCCAATCTTATTACACTAATAGCTTCAACTACAAATACCTTTCTATATAGATGTGGCAATCTGATCTGCAGCTCTCTAGGCCATTCTAACTATTATAACTCAACCCCTTCCTGGCTCCATGGCCTGACTTGATATATCACCTGACAGGAAACACATCACAAGTAGATCCCTCCACTTGACAAAGAGCACAATACGGCAGCCATTACTGATATATTTTTCTGAGAACCCCCAAGGAAACTTTAAATACCCCTATGGTGGGTACCCATACCCCTGGTTGGGTATCACTATCACTATGCTAACATACAGATATTCTGTCATGCATTTTCATAAGGTGCTGAACTGCATATACTTTTTCTGCCATTTTTTCCCTTTCATTGTAAAACTTAAAAACTTGCATTTTCTGCTCCCATTGCTTGGTGTGGATCAGGTTTGTATGGTAACAATGTATATAAAAATTGGTTAAACATGAAAGTTACATCAGCTCCATTTATATATAGACCTGGTGCATTCCGTCCACCAAGAGACCCGCAGAGTAACATCTGGCACGCATTTGTGCAGATGTTACTGATAGGCCTAATGTACAGAGGTCTGGATAAGGTCAATTGTTCTTTTGCTAAGTATGCTGTAAGACTGTCAGCTGAAAATACAGTATTTATCCCCACTGCATGATCATTCTACATATTCATTAAAGTAAACAAAGAAATAAAGGAGAACAGAGAAAACATATCTTCTTTATCTTTTGCATTCATAGATCTTTATGCTCAGACAGTTGCCAATTTTGCTTTCCTAGATCTTATCAGTAGAACCATCCACTGGGAATATTAATGTATATTAAGGTAGCCTCACTCAGAGGCCCTTTAAATTACCCTGTAGATTTATATGGTTAGGTAATTCAGGGCCTGATTCAGAGGCTGAAAATAAGAACTTAAAGTTACACCTGGGCAAAACCATGTTGATTTCAGGGGGAGTCAAGTTAATGTTATTCTATGCATGCAGGGAGAATGTTTTGCTTTTACTTATTGCACACAGATACCTGATCAGCTTCACTTTTAAACTGCTAATTAGACTTGAGCTGGGAAACATCACCTTTTAATTATAATACTGTTGCAACAAATGAAATTTGACTCCCCTGAAATCAACATGGTTTAGCCCAGGTATAACTTTAGGTTCTTATTTACAGCCTCTGAATCAGGGCCTCATTTACTATGTTTCCCAAAACATAAACATTTCGGGCCTGACTGCAAAAAAAAGGTATTCTGCGTTTGGTAAAACTCCACACAAATATTGGAAGGTTTAGATGCCAGCCAAACACGGACATAGCTACAGCTCTGAATCTGTACACAGGTACGTCAGGTTGTGCACAGATGCATTACAGCCAAATACAATGCAGCTTCATTTCCTGATATGTTCCTTTTCCCCAGTGATTCAAAAGCAAGTAGAGCAGTAGACTGTCATGTAAAGTGGAAATGGCAGTTTTGCTTTGTGCTGAGCGCTTCATTGACATTATGAATGTATTAATAGCATAGTAATGAATTAAATTAGCTTCAAAGGAAATTACATGAAAAAATATATTTTATGTTTTTTAAAAAACAACCCAAAGCACAATGTTAGGAATGGAAACATTTTCCATTTTTAATGGAAACAGTTTTCCAATACTTTTTGTTAAATGTTTATAAGGTTAAATGTTTTTATAGGTTGGAGTGTTGGACCTAAACATGTCTTATGGTGATGCAAATATTTACTATGTGTATAAACATCTGTATTGGTATATCGGCCTGACCAGACCAAAGATTGTTTTACGTACACAAGTGTGCCCAAGTTACGCACAACTAAGTATAAGGCACTACCCCTGGCACTCGTGTTCAAAACCCTATGTTAAGTCCTCCTTGCATGGTCATATGAATTACCTTGTCATATGTAAATGACTGACAAAGCCCACACTGTACAATTTAAATTCCTTCCTCCGCCCACAATGCTTATAATCAGCATGTGTATGGAAGTCATGCCCTATCATATGGAATTATGTACAAGATACGATTGCATAACATCTGCCGTATGCAAAGACCGCATTCGGAAAATTAACCACGTATGTGAAAAAAATACTGGGTTGTGAATCCGGCACAATAGGGGCAGGGACTGGTATGAATATGAAATGTTCTCTATAAAGTGCTGTAGACAATTTGTGGCACTATATAAATAAGTATAAATAATAATAATTGCTGGTTTTATGTGACGCATTATAAATATGTGTTTTCTGATATTTTTTCACAAATAAATTAAAGACATAAAGACAATAAACTCTTCTACAAGAAGAGTAGTAATTGAATTCAATTAATTGTATGCTGGCAAAGTAGATTAGAGTTTAAAACATACAGAACAACCTTTTCCTTGATGACCAGTATGTTCCAGGAGTATGCAATTATAATTTTCATGCCAAAATATCAGGACCCAAAATGAGGGTGTATACAGGGGTATGCCATACCGTCACTTCTCCCACTGGTTTAATTGAAAAGCTACAAATCTCCATCCACTTCTTTTATTTCAATATCTTCATACCACCACTTCTAAATGTCCACACCGCCACTTCTAAGTTTCCACTTCAAACACTGCAAGATATCCATTTATTGTGGAGGATGTAATGCAAGTAGCCCTTTTTGGGAAGCAGACTGAAGTGTAGTTTGAAAGTATGAGCTGAGCCCAGACTTACTACAAGGAAAACTGCCCTCTTTTGGTAAGCCGCGCATTTGCTCATACCTCATTAACAGGATGGATCCAGGATTCTGTCCTGGTAAAAAGGCGTTGGTGTGGGATGTAATGTGGTATGTGGCGTAAGTGCTTCCGCTTTGTTGAAAAGGGGAGATATGTAAATAATCCAGTAGTGACTGAAACATACAGTAATGGCTTTTACATACTATCCTGACTTCTGTACCATCTCATTTTACATGGGGAGGCTGTGGAAATCTTATAGTAGGGTCCTGCATGTAGTGTCACTCTGAACGAGAAAGTGGAGTAGTCTTTCCTCACCAGCATGGTAGTTAGGATGCTACAAGTGATTACTATGACCAGTTTATTGATAGTTGGATACACTGGGCCTGATCCAGACCTACGACCGCAATCGCCCGCGAGCATAGCGTATGTTCGCCCGGGCGTATAAACTTTCACGCCCATAACACTCCCATTGATTGTACCTACTTACGGCGGCTGAACCCTACCCTAAGTTTTTCCAGCGTACGTGCGAATTTTCGTACCGATACGCTGGTCGTACGGGGCTTAGCACGCCCATACTGTACAATTTAAATGGCTATCTCCGCCTCTGTGTAGTAACTCGAGCGTCCAGACTATCGTCGTACAAAACGCACGCCCCTTGGGTGAAAAATACGCTGAAAATACGCTCGCTGTACGCTCATGTCCTTCGGACGAACGGAAGTTGTCATACTGCACATGCGTAGTGCGTTTTTCCCCCCTGAATTTTGCTTACGATCGGCGTACTATCGCTTGTGGCCGTAGGTCTGGATCAGGCCCACTGTGCTTACAATGTGAAGCACATTCCACTTTTACTGGCATAATCCCAAAAAATAAAAACATTTAATTTGTGATGCCCCAGAAGTGCAGGTCCTGAACCTACTGTATACTCTGTGCAGCCATTGGCATTTATCTGTAAAGGTCAATATTGCCCGAGCAGCTTTATTTTTATGGGTTATAATGGTTTATAAGGCATGGCACTATACCACAAGTTCAAATCTAATCATGTCAAAAGCTATTTTTAAGCTGCACTTAAAACACAAATAATATATTTTCCAGACAAAACTATAAGCCCCTTACTTCTTAATCCAGACAATCATGATTAAATCACTTTCCTCATCTAACTCATATATGACGAAGGATGTTAAGTTGCCAAAATGACTATTGCATTGCTTTTTTTTTTTAACTATTATTAGTTTTTCTCAAAAAGATTGCCTCTAACTGTAAAATAATATGAGCAGATCGTCTCTGTTAAATCTGCTGTTACCACCGTCTGCTCTGCCCTTAGACGATTACATCTACGAAGCTCTCAGCTGGTAACGCTGACTCTTTATCAGTAGAGCACCAGGTTCTTCTGAGATCACATCTGTTCATGTGGGATACACAAAATAACTTTCATGCTTAACTTGATATATGTTTACGCAAACTATTTTATAGGGTGGTTCTTACTTGCCAAGGACAAAATTCAACTTCCGAACTAATAAACCCTTAAGAGACCGAGTCCATCCTGATTATTTTATAATTTCCTGAGTTTCTTTTCTCATTCCTTTGTAATCTCAGTAACAATTTTAACACCTTGTCAGGCATTCAGGAACTTCCATCTGTGCAGCCAAGTGCATTTGTGAAACAAACCCATCTGTACAGCTGATTAAAATTTGGATAGAGGCCATATTTCGTATTTGCCGTAAAAAGCAACAGAATGCTTGTTCTGGTTGTTGTTGGAAGGTCTGGAAATAGAAGAGAATGTACAAGGTTAATGGAGTAAGTAGCTTTTAGTGCATTCATTAGGATTTAATAATAGTTCAAAATAAAATCAGAGAAATTAAGTGTGACTATTGTAGATAATTAGGAAAACTGTAAGTTTATGTTTGCATTGATTTTATGCATGCATGTCTTGCAGCAGTGCTATTTCCAATGAATTTAAACAGACTACTTGTAGACTAACGGCTGCATCTTAGCATTTGCCAATTACTAATTGAAAAAATAAACATAAAAACCAGGGAAAAAATACTCATATAACCCATGAATGATATTGCCAGGAAATCAGTGCCCAACATCGCTAGTCATGTATATCACTATTTCATTTACCCTGTAATCGTATAAGAGATAATAAACAAGAATGAATGTGAAAAAACTGGTAAAATATTATAATAACTTTTGGAATGTTAGATGATTTATGAAAAAATTGCAACTGGCTAATTTTGCCTTAGATCCTTTTAATCAGGTATCTTATTTTATTCTATTTGGAATTTTTATCCAGGGCTGCTATCAAAGGGGATGGGGAGGGGGGACAGCAGGTGGGCCTGCTATTACTTATCTTAGCTCTGCAGCCGCAGCTGTCGGCGGTTAGAGCTGCACGTTAGCTGGCTAGTGCACAAGGAAAGACTTCTCTGCCCATCAGCATGCTTTTAATGCAGATACGCGCTGCTCCGCCACCTAAGTTATGATGCCTATGACATCACATGGGGGCAGAGCGCCGCAGATATGTCCCAGGCCGCAGTTTTTCTGTTATCACACTTTCCAATATTCTGTCTATATACTTTTTACTTATTTGCCTTTTTCACTTTTAATAAAGGTTGTTTTTATGATTTTCTAATATACTTATTAGTGAAGATGATAGTGGGCTCTGGAAAAAAGGCTCCTCTGGTCTTTATTCTTTCTGGGCTAAGGTGGAGGAATTTCTCTACTTGGTGCCTCCTCCATGTGCACACTTTACTATTCTGGAGCTATAGATGAGGCCGCAAAATGGTTCTTAGAAGTAGAGACAGCAAAAACTCATTTTCAGCTGTCTCTATTTTGAAAAGGCCGCGATGTTCAGAATATTTTTTTATGAATGGGTAAGTGTGTGTCGAACGGCATACTTACCCATTCATTTTTCGGAAACACAGCTGCAGACCTGTCGCACCCACCGCAGACCCGCTGCATCAACCGTAGAGTTGAGAAACACTCTCTGGGGAGTTTTAGGGTAAAGCTGCAGCAAAAAGAAGGTTAGAGTTTGAAAGGGGAGGGTTAGAGTTCGGGTAATGAAAGGAGAGTCTTAGGGTCAGGCTGCGGGTAGGGTAATCTAAGGGTTAGGTTGCGGGGAAGGGAGTTTTAGGATTAGGCTGCCGAGAGGAAGGGTTAGCGTAATGGAATGGGAGGGTTAGGGTAAGGATTAGGGTATGGGTTTTGTGGTATGGTAGTAGTTCTATAGCAGTGTCTTCTGTCCTGCGTGGATCAATTGCTTTGCCTCTGCACCGCAAAATAAATACATTTCCCATCCACTTCAGAACTGGCTGGGAGAGAGCGTCCCTTTGGCGACCGACACCCGCCCATGAGTGCATATGCAAACACAAGTTAGATTTTAAAGTTACATTTTACATTTAAAAATCTACAAAATGTGATAGCAAAGACAGTGTAAACAATGGATTCCTGTTGTCAAAACTCTTATCACATATAATTTTGCATTTCAAATTGTTATTGGTAATGCTATCAACCTTTCCTTTGTATATTTTATTCTAAGATACATTACTCCCCATACTTAATTCCTAGCACCTGCCCTTATGCTTTCAGTCTTTTACTGTTCCAGATTACCTGCCACCCAGTAGAAATTTAGAAGTGGTGGTATGGACAGTTATAAGTAGCGGTATGGATATTAAGATGTGGTGGTATGGACATTTAGAAGTGGTGTGAATCGAAAAAGTCCCCAGTTGCGGGATGAAACGCGTCAGTGGGACTGGAGGTAAAGAGTCCTTATAACTCTATTGTGGGGGTGAAATACCCAGCGATATAAAGAGCTATATTGTTGCCAACCTATTGTGGAAGAAGGAGACTGTTCTTTACCATCTGCGCCAAGTGCCGCTACGTCTCTCCCGATTCCCTCACACAAGGGGGAGAATCTTTTTTTAAAACTTGTCAATCGGAACCTTGGGAGCGGTATAAGCAAGAGTAAACTCAAAACACCAAAACCCCTGCACACTGGAACCAGAGGGAGCTTGAGAACAGTTTGCTATCGGCCAGTGGAGGGAAACAACTACAGCGGTAAACTCGTTTTATTACTACTGCTCCTTTCTAATTCAAATTGAACTATACAGATCTCCCCATTTCAAATTGATATTGACTGTGCAAACTAACTGAAGTAATTCCCCTAGCCTTGGCCATCCGGGGGTTATCCTCATTTATATGCAATATACTAGCAGTTGTTTTTTTAGTATAGCCCAATGAGCACCACATTTAATAACGGGAACTGAACTTTTGGAAACAAAATCTTCAATTTGGATAATATGTACCCCAGTCATATTTGTGTCTATTTTTAATAATATGTTTATCTATATATATTTCTTACAATAAATGTGATTTATTTTACATCTACTGCTGTTCTCCTTATAGATTATTTAAGCCAACTAGTGCTTTTTCTGATAAATTGTGAGCGCTGTATCTGTTGTTTTTTCTTTTATCTTGAATTTTTGAGGTGGTGACACACCCCTTTATGCAGCTTCTAAACATATTGGGCCGCATCCAGAACTACAGACGGCCGTAATTCAATGAACAATAGCTACTGCGCATGCGTAATAGCTATTGTACGTAATCTGTGTATCGTTTTGATAC
>WWET01001071.1:191293-206742 GCA_011038615.1 Limnodynastes dumerilii | reverse complement strand
GAGAGAGAGAGAGAGAGAGAGAGAGAGAGAGAAATAAATAGATTCAGGTTTAAATGTTCAAACCTTAGGAACTGGATTTCCACTGCCGCTTCACAGGTCCGAGCACAGTGGCATCAGTAGTCTAGACTGGGTCCGTTAAGCTTACTTATGTATGTTTTTACAAAATTCTGGTATATTTGACTGCTAGGAAGTCACATAGACTAACCAAATATTCACTTTTTAAATGTTTAAGTCCTTTCTTTCATGTACTTCTACAACCAATTAAAGCATTAAGCACTTAACCTCTAGTTGTGAAGAAAAGGAAAAAAAAACAGGAAAAGAAGCAGCTTATGATAGGTGCAATCATACTCCCACTGGTCTAATTATCTCTGCAGGTTCCCAATTAATCCATGTTAGTTCCTACATTCTTCTTTTAATTAGATCTCTTCCTCTTGAAGACCAATTAAATTATATTAATTTATGCATGCATGTATATGTATAAGTATATCTATCTATCTATCTATCTATCTATCTATCTATCTATCTATCTATCTATCTATCTATCTATCTATCTATCTATCTATCTATCTATCTATCTATCTATCTATCTATCTATCTTTTAAATTATAATTTTGTTTACAGGGAAATATGTTTTACATATAACTTATATATTGGATAGTTTTATTTATTTATTTTTATTTATTTATTTATTTAATCTATAATTACACATATTTTTCTGTTACTCTTAAAACTGTGGCTCATATCTGTAGTGCATTGTTAGACATTCTAGTCATGCTACTGTGCTTGATAAATTGTTTAGTATTATTACCACTACTACTATTACTACTACTACCAGTGGTGGGTTTAGTGGGAGCGTCGGGGCAATCGCCCCCCTAGAGATGTGCTGTGTAGTCCAGGCGATGCTGGCTGTGGGACCTGTCTGGTGTGGGAGGCGGTTGGGGGCGGGGTGGAAGGAGGAGAAGAGCTGCGGCTGCTCCTGTTGTCAGGTACAGAGATGTGATATACAGAGGGTGTATTGGGGGACTGTGTAAGATATATAAGGGGTGCTATATCGGGGTGGCTGTGTGATATACAGGGGGTTTTATATGGAGAGGCTGTGTAACATACAAGGGGTGTTATATGGAGGGGCTGTGTGATATATAGGGGGCGTTATATGGAGGGGCTGTGTTATATACAGTGGATGTTGTATAGAGGGGATATGTGATACAGGGGGTGTCATATGGGGGGACTGTTTGATATACAGGGGGTGTTATATGTAGGGACGGTGTGATATACAGGGGGTGTTATATAAAGGGGTTGGGTGATGGTAACAATTGGGTGAGGGTTATAAGGGTAAGAAAGAGATCTATAGAATATGGTAAAACCTGTATAAAAGGGATGGCTTTCACCCATCATCTGTGGGAGCAGATATTCTAAGTGAGCAGTTTGAATGCTTAATTAGAAACCATTTAAACTAAGAGAGGGGGGCAGTGATTCAAATAATGAAAATAACTGCTCCCCCAACCAAGAAATGTTGTGTGGCCAGTCAATAATGACAGATATCATAGCCACAGCAACTAAGAAAAAAGAAAACAGAAAAAGCAATATAAACATATCTAGCAATAATAATAAAACTAGAAGTGGGGTCATTTTAATTTCATTACAGGGAGTGTCCCTCAAGCAAGTGGTGAGAGAGCCTACTCGCAAAGAGGACATCTTAGATTTGGTACTTACAAATGGTGACAGAATCTCAGAAGTAAAGACCTGATTCATACTTAAGAACGC
This sequence comes from Limnodynastes dumerilii, assembly GCA_011038615.1. Classification (NCBI taxonomy): domain Eukaryota; kingdom Metazoa; phylum Chordata; class Amphibia; order Anura; family Limnodynastidae; genus Limnodynastes; species Limnodynastes dumerilii. The sequence continues at coordinate 204,978 of WWET01001071.1, read as the reverse complement.
GTTAGGTTCTTAAATATAAGCAACTAACAGTAAGGCAACGCCCCCGGTTTTCAGGTTCTTAAGAGACTTACAGGTGTCATAGGGCTCCCTTAACTGTAGGTTCGCATTTGTATGCACAGGGCCTTTAAGTACGAATGTGTCCGCAAAACCGTGCCTCCTTTTGGTCATTTAAATGCCTACCTCCACCCAATCTTTGTATCTGCCATGTTAATTATTCATGGCACGCCCCTTTCGGTGTAAGTACTGTGAACCTAGAGACTTTAGGTACGTACTGTTGAATCATGACATTTGCATTCCCAAGTCCAACATAAATAGCGTATAAAAGTTACTACGCATGCACAGTATATACCTTCGTAAAAATACAAAAAAACACAAAAAATCTTAAGTGTGAATCAGGACCTAAGTGTGGGTGATAACCAGTGATCATCAAGCAGTATAGTTTAGTATAATGACTGAGAGAAACACCTCCCACACAAAAAAAGGGTGCTAGATTTTAGTAAGGGGGATTTTGTGGAAATGGGTAAATGTGTAAGTGAGTCTTTGGCAGAGTGGAGGCACATGAAAGGAGTACAAGAGCAGTGGGAAAATATAAAAATTGCATTATTAGCAGAAATAGACCTTTGTATAAGAAAGGTTAGAAAAAAAAACAGAAAAAGAAAGCCTATGTGGTTTACAAAAGAGGTAGCAAGTATTGTGAAAGCAAAAAAGATGGCCTTTCTGAATATAAGCATACTCAAAATTATGATGACAGGGAGGCGTATTGTGCAAAGCAGAAGGAGGCTAAAAAGGTTATCAGAGCAGCAAAGGACAAAAGCTTTTTTGGTATATAACCGAAAGGTGAAAAACTAAAGAGGGTGTAGTTAGGCTCAAAACTGAGAATGGGAGTCTTGTTGAGGGTGGAAAGGCTGTGGCAGATCATATTAACAGGTATTTCTGTTCAATATTCACAAAAGATAAAGAGGGGAAGGGACCACTTTTAAATGGAAAGACTATTAATACAAAGGAGACTATTACTACTGGTTTCACTGAGGAGCTTTTTCAAAGCTGCAAGTGCACAAATCAATGGGACCAGATGGGATACATCCTAGGATACTAAAAGAGCTTAGAGAGGCTGGCAAAACCATTAACTGAATTATTCAACCAGTCACTAATAACTGGAGTGATTTCAGATGACTGGAAAATAGCAAATGTTGTCCCTCTGCATAAAAGTGGCAGTAGGGAAGAAGCGGCAAACTACCGATCAGTGAGTCTAATATCAGTAGTAGGGAAATTAATGAAAACACTGTTAAAGGAACAAATTGCACAGTATCTTAAATCCAGTAGCTTACAGGATTCCAAGCAGCATGGATTCATGGGGTGAAGATCATGTCAGACAAATCTTATTGAATTTTTTTACTGGGTCACTAAAGTATTAGATAAAGGGGGAGCTGTAGACAGCTTATCTAGATTTTAGTAAGGCTTTTGACATTGTGCCACGTCGTAGACTTATAAATAAGCTGGAAACTCTGGGATTGGACTTAAAGATAGTTGCATGGATACGATCTTGGTTACAGGATAGACAACAGAGGGTTGTAGTAAAAGCGGTTACACTCTCCGCATAGAAAGTCTCATTTCCGAATACTTACCACTTTATACTTTCTTTAATGAATGGGTGACTATGCCGTTCGGCATACTTAGCCCATTCACTTTCGCAATGCACAATATTCCTCTGCCACACCTCCGCTGCTGCTATCGCCGCACCTGGAACAGGTAAGTAAATGATCTCTGCAGGGTTAGGGTCAGGCTGCAGGAGAGGGTTAGGGTCAGGCTGCAGGAAATGGTGGGTTAGGGTCAGACTGCAATTAAGAGATGGTTAGGGTTAGGGTAGTGAGAGGGGAGGGTTATGATTAGAATTAGGGAAAGGAGTAGAGACTATTTTTACTCATCATTTCGAGGCATGGAGCTTTTGGTGCTCCGTGGATTGATTGCAATGCCTCTTCGAGGCATATGCAATCGAAATTCCAGCCAGTTCATAACTGGCTGGGAGGAATCAGTTTTTTCGAAAATGGGATTTTCTATGCAGGGACCCACACCCCTAAAAGGAAACCCTTCTGGGTATAATAAGGTAACCAGTGGAGTACCTCAGGGTTCTGTACTTGGACCAGTGCTATTTAATATCTTTGTAGGTGATATTGCCTGTGGAATTGAGGGGGAAAATATGCCTTTTTGCAGATGACACAAAGATATGTAACAGGGTAGACACGCCAGGTGGGGAACTAAAAATGAGGGATGATCTAGGTAGACTGGAGGAATGGTCAAAGGTGTGGCAACTGCAGTTTAATTCCAAAAAATTTAAAATCATGAACTTGAGGCTCAATATATCCTATGAGTCATTATTTCATGTGACTTAAAGGCAAGGTTGTTGACTTTCCTGGAATGTCTCCTGAAATTGGGGCAGTTCTCCTGGTATCCTGGGAGAGCCTGCAAATCTCCTGCAAAGGAAGCCTGTGGTTTCAAGTTCTACCCCCCTGTCTGGCAAGACTAGTATCTTAGTGTAGCTAGGGACAGGGAGGGACTTGATGAATTGATGATGACTATTAAAGCTAAAAATGGGTAATTAATAGTCAAAGGGTGGAGCCTAATGATGCAATTTGGATAAATTAGCTTTTGGCTGTCTCTGTTTCTAAATGCACCTTTTCTTGCTGGAGACTCCGGCCTGGATTCAGAGTTTGGGAGTAAGGGTAAAATAGGTGTAAGTTTACAGCTCGGCTAAACTATTTTGCAAAATGAGGGGTGCTCTTTAATCTTAAATCTTTAACATGCAGGGAAAATACATTACTTTTGCACTCAGAACTCAAATACAGCATAGCTTTATGTTTAATTTATGATACAGAGTTGAGCTAAGAAATTTCACCTCTTAAATATAATTTTGCTTTCATAATTAAAATTTGCCTCCCCTTGCAGTTCAACATGGTATTGCTCAGGTCTACACTTGCACCTAAAAAAAGGTGTAAGTGCAGCTCTGAATCAGCCCCTCCCTCCATACTTCTGCTACTACTACTACTACTACTACTACTACTACTACTACTACTACTATTACTACTACTATTACTACTACTATTAATACTACTACTACTGATACTTCTACTACTACTACTACTACTACTACTACTACTACTACCTTGTTTAAACCTTGATAAAACAAATAGGGGACAAGTGACCAAAGTTACCATAGACTGAAGTATTCAGACAAATTGCAATAATTATTTGAGATTAATTATTAAACACTATTATATTTTACTAGACTCTTATGGTACATTGACATTTACAAGTAACAATAATGAAACATATTGCCAGTTAAGCTGTCCTTTGTACATTGTCAGTCACTGCATACACCTGCCTTTCTTCATCCATGGATGTATTGAATTACTACACAACTGCTGGAACATTGTAAATTAACATGCAGATGAAATAATGTGGTGTTTGTTTTAACAAGACATATTGCTTTATTCAGAAGAATCACTTAGTGTATTATAATAAGGGTACCAATTTACTTTGAATATTTGAATTTACTGTACACAGTAATGCCTATTTTTATATAATGTAACCGCTAAAGTTCCTCATTGTTATGCCATCAGATTATGAAAGCAGTGAGTTTATGTCTGTTACTTGCAGCCATATATTCCAGATAACAAAATGAGAAAGATTTTAAAAAGGAGATACTGGATCGGATTCTCAACTATAAATATTTTTACTTACATGCCTAGATATACGAGTAGAGCTACTACGCACGCATAGTAACTATTTTACGCTATCTACGTAGCATTTCTCTTTACGTATATTGCGTGCATGAGGGACCGGATTCAGAGTTCCGAGCATGTGCGATGCGGAATCGCACATGCTCATTTGACTACGGGCCTTGTATAAACCAGTCAAGCAGCGGTGAGATAGATCATAAACCAACAGACTGATGGTAAAATCTGTGGTTAGCTACTAGTAGCTAGAGAATAGCTATATGTTGGTCCACAGACAGATGGTAACAAGTGTCCCAACACATAGATGTAAACGAGGTAACACACTAGGCAGTGATTGTATATAGCAAAGCTAGAGGGACACCCGCCGTAGCTTGCAATAGAAAAGGTGATATGCATGTTATTGCACTGTAGAACCGCCTATTGAATACTACGGTAGCTGAATAAAATGGATACAAAAGGCAAATATTGAAAAGTTATTACCGTACTGACATCGCTGCTGTACAAAGATGATATCGGAGCTAGGCAGTCTATCTCCGTCTGTATAGTGGAGATTCAACATGTGTAAGTGAAGGGCCGGAACTTTTAACGCTGCGCAGGCACCGATGTTACTTGTCAGGGGACTTACGCGTAAGTACCCTGACTTTATTACTTGTGGATCTGGCCATTCTCCATATTCTCTTGTGACTTAGCTTATTTATTCTCTGAACTACTCTTCATAAAAAAGGAAAAACACCATTTAAAACATCATTTTGATAAAAAGGAAATGTTCTCTATTATATAATGTGCATAGAGGCTAAGGACCAAATCTAGATCTGCGCACACTTTCCGTACACGTGGGGGTCTCACAGTACACACAAGAGAGGGGAGGCAACTCCCCCTGTCACTCCTTCTCTCGTGCCATAAGCCATGAGCTTGCCTTAAGGGAAACTTGTGCATTAGCGGTCCGTATGAGCGTTGATCTGATGAGATACCTCTCATGCTCAACAGAAAGCTAAGGGACGATAACGAAGCAAACAGCCACTGAGTTATCTGGTGCAATTGCTCATCCAATTACTGTGTGTGTCTAATTATTTCTTTAGAATACCTGTAACGGTATAGGAAATGGAGAGAATATTAAACATTGTTTAATGTTCTCCCCTATAGACATTACTTAATAGTAAAGTTACAGTATAAGTATCTTCATGCAGTTCATTTGGAAAATCTAAGGCTGCATCAGGCAGTCGAAGGTCACAATGTGAATGCAAAGCTAGCGGATGCCTCACATTTTTCTGCTCTGGAATCTACCCACCACATTAAAAGGAAATAAGGAACTAACGCATAGTGACAACAGCAAAATAAAGCTTGAAAAGTAGTTTTCCACATATTGCAAACAAAATTAACATAATGCTTCACTAACTATACAAAAAATATAAGGATATCTATCAAACTCATATATATTTAAAACCTAAGGCATGGAGGCAAACATAATAACATAATAAAAATAATAACATAATAAAAAATAATAAACTGAAATAATATAAAATGAAAACTTATTTGGGTCTGATCCTCATTAAAGAACGTCTCTTGCATAAATCTAGTTTAACGTTACATCGTCGTTGTGCAGAGCAGATGTTACAATACATATCTCCTAGAAGATTCGTACAGGGGAGCAGCCAGAGAGGTGGAGATAGGCATGTTAATGAAGTGCCGTAGCCTGTGGTAAGCAGTTCTGCACGGATATTCATCTTTATGGACGCAGATCTGTGCAGGGACGCTAAGGTAGGGTTCTGGACACATAAGTTTCCAAAAATCCGTATGATTGAGGAGAGTGACAGGGCAGTGTGATCCCCTCTTCCGTGCAGACTTTCAGACCTCCGTGCAAACGGGGGAGTGTAGGTCAGCAGTAAGAACGTCCCTTTTTCAAAAGGGTCGTTTCATACCAGCCAGTTGTGAACTAGCTCATAAATCAATTGCTTCTGCCTCGAGGAGGAGAAGCAATCGATCATTCATATAATGAACAGTGATTGCCGAATTGTGAGTATTTATCCTATTCTAACCCTTATCCTAATCCTTACCCTAACCCTCCTCTTCCATTAGCCTAACCCTAACTCTCTCCTTCCTGCAGCCTGACCCTAAGACTCTCTTCTTTGCAGCCTAACCCTGAGACTGTCCTTTCCACAGCCTGACCCAAAGAGTTCCCAGCCAGCAACCTAACCCTAAGATTTCCCTTCCTGCAGCCTAACCCTAAGACTCCTCTCCCCGCAGCCTAACCCTAAAACTCTCTATAGACTGCTACTCAACTGTCCAGTTGGTGCGGCTGTGCCGCGGGTCTGCGGTGTTGTCAAGGGTCTACGGCGGCAGTTTCTGAATGAATGAATGAATATGCATATTTACTCATTCATAAAACATTTTTAACTAGTGCTATTAAATAGAGACAGCCAGATATTAGCCAGATATTAGCTTTCGGCTGTTTATATTTTGGAAAAAGCGTCTCGTACGGAGAGCACACAAAGATCTGGATCTGGCCCATTATTATTATTATTATTATTATTATTATTATTATTATTACTTGTTTGTTTTAGTATGTATTAGATATGTCTTTAATTGCGTCTCTAAAGTGTTTAAATTTATATTAACACCTTTTTTTAATAGAAAAAATAACACATAAAGATAAACCTAAGCAGTGTCTTGTATGGAAACTAATTAATGCATTAAATGAGCTAAACTATTGCATAGGGAATAATTAAGTAACTCAGTTTTAGGGAAGGGACATGTAGTATTGTTGCCATATATGCCCTTATGAAAAACAATGGGACTGACTAGATCGTTAACAAAATGATTATTAACTAAAAAAAAAATAGCTGAACAAAATACTAATTAGAAAATATTTTTTTTTGTTGCTCTACTCCCTATGGTTTAGGTAAAATGAGTGGATTTGATGAAGAATTTGCAAGTTTAAACTTTTTTTGGTGAAATTTGATTTGTTACTTTTTATTTTCTTTAAACTCTAACCTTATAGATATCATTAAGTCAGTGACTTCAGAACCGCAAAGGAATTCTTTTTATCTTAAGCCACTGTTTTTATCTTTCTCATTTTGATACCATATAGTTTCATACTGTAAAAGTTTGTGCTACTTTGTGGGTGTCCTTTTTTTTTAAATAATATATTAATTATAACACATTTTTAAAGAAATTACTCCATTTTCTTACTGCAACTGAATGTCTATCTTATTCTCTTATTCTGGGGCAGCTAAGGGGAAGATGTGAGAGAATTTTGAGAAGTTTAATCAAGAATTGACTATTGTTCAGTTCTTACAGGGAGTTGAATTCCACATTGTTCACCAAAATCTGAAATCGGCATTAGAGCTACTTTATGAAAACGACTTAATAGTCTGTTTCATATTTCTACTAGAAAGAATAATAATAATAAAAAAATAATTGTACCATTCATACTGAATGTGAAAGCGGTGTGAATATGAAAGAGGAGGTATAACAGACATTTTAGTTTCATTTAGTAGAACTTTTCAACTAAAAACAGCTTAAGGAGTCTAGAGTGAGAGAGAGAGAGAGAGAGACAGAGAGACAGAGGGAGAGAGAGACAGAGACAGAAACACAGATGGGTCCATTTAGTAAGGTGACTTTTGCTAAAAGCGTCCATAATCCCGAGACTTTGCTGGCAATGCAATCGCCACATTCACTAAAGGCAAAGTCCTGGGATTTGAGCCTTTAGCAAAAGCGACAAGGCAAACATCACTGGCAAAAAATAATTCAGCTGTTTGCCTTATAAAACATAGGGCTTTCCGGATTCACTAAAGGCGATTTTTAGTTCGTCCAGAAAGCGCTTTTTAAAAAAGCACCTGATGTGTGTAGCACTTTCATTGAAAGCACCACACACTTTAGCAGAAAAAGGCATGTCAATATATTTGACATGTGTTTTTCACATAAAAAGTGACAAGTGCATCATGCTTGTAACCCTTAGCATGCATGTGCTGATAGTACTATAAGGCACAGCATGGCTGGGCCTTGTAGTAATATCAGCGTCAGCATGGCAAGGGTTATAACCATGCAGCACTCTGTCGGATGTGTAAAAAAAAAAAACAAGTGAAAAAAACAACACACAGTAGTTACAGTTAAATACATTACTTAGTTGATTATACAGTAACAGTATATTATTTATCCCCCTTAAATGTAATAAATAAACAGATGGCCACTCTGTTACATATAAACCTATGTATATTGTGTATTGTGTTTGGTCTGTATAAAAATTAAAAAAAGAGTATTATTGACTCACCGTTCTGCAGTCATCTATCTTGGGATGACTTGCTAGGATATCGGGCAGAGTTGATTGTAGTCTGGGCAGAGTTGATTGGAGTCCGGTCACAGTTGCTTGTAGCTCCGGTCCAGTTGATTGAAGAAGGTGGTCAGTTGATTGGAGTTCTTCTGTGTGGTCCTCAGCCTGTTAGCAAAGCCCCAATTCTGGGTTCAGGTTCTCCAGACATAATTGCTTCCCCATATTTCTGTACATGGGGGTTACAAGATTTAAAGACCTTGTTCTACATTAAAATCTCCTATGGTTAAAGATAGGACTAGTCCTCAGTGGTTGCCTGAAGAGCAGATGCAGGTTTCTTCTGCAATGCCGTCAGGCATTTAGGCTTCCTCTGTTCCAAGCATGCACAAAAGATCCTGACAGCACTACAGCAGAAGCATGATCAAGAATCAAGAATCTCAGAAGAAGTAAATGTCAATGTCTCATTGACCAAGCCAACCCACTTATGGAAGGAGGGAAAGTCGGGAGCCAACCAATTCCAGGCTACCAGGACCAGGGCCAGTGAAGTCAGTATACTGACATAATGACAGACAATTTTAGAGTGATCCTTCACTAAATTAACTCAAAATACAAAGATATTAGGATTCAAACGAGGTAGCAAAGAGAGGGCAGAGCAGATAGAATCCCAAACCTTCTCATAAAACCAGTGAACCCTGCAAAACCTTTCAAAAGTTTCAGAAATTACTTGACCCACACCTTGAGCAATTTGAGCTTCCCCACAAGCCCATATGATGCAATCTCTGTGGAGAGAGGTAATATCTATGTAGAATGAATACCTGGATATTTTGGAACCTTGGGGAGGAGGTCGCACTGGCCAGTGCCTGAAGCCACTCCTCATTAGGGTTTTCTCTGTGTTGGTCTCCCAGCTCCCCCTTAAAGCCATCAGATAATCATGATATACAGTGGTGCTTTAAAGTTTTTAAACCCTTTAGCATTTTCTGTATTTCTGCAAAAATTTGACCTCAAACTACATCAGATTTTCACACAAGTCCTAAAAATAGATAAAAACAATGAAATCAAACAAATGAATAAAAAATATTAGACTTGGGGCTAGATTTAAGCTCAATTTGAAATCGCTACTCTAAATCTCTCATCATCGCCGTAGTTTGTTAGCGATTTGGTGCAGTCAAAACGCAAAATTTACTAAGAGGCGATTTTGAGTGGCGATTTGTAAACTCCAGCGATGTGTAGCGATTAAACTCCAGCAAGTTTATGTGAAACTCACTGGAGTTTAAACGCACTGGAGTTCCTGGCCGTGTAAAAAAAAAAAAATGGCTTCCGTAGCAAACACTTCACCCTTGGCATGCAGCTGCCTATAGTACTTCATGCTAATGTATTGCAGTGCATGCTTAGGTTTATAGTACTATAAGCGTCAGCATGCCAAGGGTTAATGGCATGCTGTCGGCAGAATATTAAGTCATTTACAGTGTGACATGTTAAAAAATGTCAGTATGTAAAAAAAAATACATTACATGACCTCCGTGAAACTTTCTACAATTACATGTGTCCTCCTTCCTTATTATTAATACTAGAAGCCCCCTTAGGTCCTTTGTAAGCCTTTCCCTTAGGTCCATAAATACAATGCATTATGTCCCCATCGGTCCTTAAATGTAATGCATTATGTCTCCATCGGTCCTTAAATAGGAAAGAAAAAGTCCCCATCGGTCCTTAAATAGGAAAGAAAATGTCCCCATCGGTCCCAAAAATCTGTGTATTTAATACATGTGTCCGTTGTGAAATGATTTCCATAAAATACATGCTTAATATGTAAAATTCAAAGAAACATAAAATAAATATTTTTTACAGTTTAAATAGCAAAGTGAACATAAATAATGGTACTCACAGTGATTCTCTGACGTCATGCCGTGCCCGAGGTTATAAATGAGGCCCCTGGCATGAAGTCTGTCATTCGCCGGAGGAACTGTGAAGAAGGCGGGGGGACATCAGAATGTGAAGCAAGAAGTGTCCCAGCAGCCGTGACTGTTATCATCGCCTGTCAACATAGAAGACTACAGAACTGTGAGTACCATTAATATGTTCACTTTGATGTTTAAACTGTAAAAAATATTTATTTTATGTTTCTTTGAATTTTAATTATTAAGCATGTATTTTATGGAAATCATTTCACAACGGACATATGTATTAAATACACTGATTTTTGGGGACATTTTCTTTCCTATTTAAAAACCGATGGGGACTTTTTCTTTCCTATTTAAGGACCGATGGGGACATAATGCATTACATTTAAGGACTGATGGGGACATAATGCATTACATTTAACGACCTAAGGGAACAGCCTACAAACTAGTTAAGGACCTAAGGGGCCTTCTCCTATTAATAATAAGGAAGGAGGACACATGTAAATGTAGAAAGTTTCACGGAGGTCATGTAATGTATTTCTATGAAATCGACACTCACCCCCATGCGAATTAACTCTGGAGAGTCGACAGCAAATCTCTGACGACTTACTAAATCTCCCCCTTAGTAAATCCAGAGATTTGTATGTCACTCATGCTAAAAATCATCAGAGAGCTTTAAACACCGGTAATTTAAATCTCCACTCATCTCTCACGAGTTTGTGGAGATTTTGCTTTAGTAAATCCAGCGATTTAAAAATCGCTGGTAAACTACTGCAATCTCTGGCAATTTTACTCAATTCGACCTTAGTAAATCTAGCCCTTGGTCATATATTTATTGAAGAAAATAATCATACTAGTGAACATACTTTAGTATTTAGTATTATCAGATAATTTGAAGGTAAAATTAGAGTCAGATGTTTTGAGTCAATGGGGGTGACAATCAGTTGTGAGTAGGTGACCTGTTTTATTAAATAACCGGGACCTATCAAAGTCTGATCTTAACAACACATGTTTGTGGAAGTGTATCATTGAAAGAACAAAGGAGGTTTCTGAGGACCTCATAAGAAGAGTTGTTGATGCTCATCAGGTTGGAAAAGGTTAAAAAATCATCTCTAAAGAGTTTGTGCTCCACCAGCCCACACTCAGACAAATTGTGTACATGTACAAATGGAGGAAATTCAGAACCATTATTACCATCCCCAGGAGTGGATGACCAATGAAGATCACGCTAAGAGATCACGCTTGAGATCAAAATAAAGTTTTTTGATTGGCGTGTGTTTGGAGAAAGGAAAACACTGCATTCCAGCATAAAAACATCATACCATCTGTGAAACATGGTAGTGGTAGTATGGTTTGGGCCTGTTTTGAAGCATTTGCATTTGCTACCATTGATGGAGCAATAAAATGTTTCAGTTAACAATTTAGTAAAAGGAGAGGCCTGTAACAATGGGCCTGATCCAGAACTAAGCGTAAGATCGGCTAAAAAAGGACGGGCGTCCGTAGGAACAGCGTAGTGATGCTGGAGGGGGTGTCCCCCAGCGTTACTACGTTAAGGTTAGTGAAGGTGGGCGGGGCAACATAGGCAACATACATAAATACTGTATTTTTAAGTAAATGGTGAGTTACAAAAAGTTGCTTTAATAATCCTGACCGTTATAATTCTATTAAAAAAAAATAGGAATAGACTATTAAACTTTTAATTCATCCAATTTGAAATATTTGAGTGTATGGAAAATAGGCATTTGGGAGTTTCAATATGTGTGAAGAAAATTATCATTTTTGGAAGATGAGGACTTGCAATAATAAATATAAAGAAAATACTATTTCTAGTAAGGATTGAAACTTGTTTATACATGTTATAGACACATGCATAAATGACTGATTGGGTTTTAGCATTCATCTCTAATATTTATTTGAAAACACTAAGCTGTTAAGTAAACCAGAGTGGATTAGAAGATAGAAACAGAGATTCAGTGGTTAGAAGATACCAAAGTGTATAGCTGGTAGCATTTTCATAAATGCAGATTAACCAAGGGAATAACTAAATCTTCTGTCAGGAGGTTTGGCAAAGAAGGGAATGGTGAATGATATTTGAGTTGTGAATAGTTCATTAGTGTGAATCTGTACAATTTGGATTTCAGGTACATAAATAAAAAAAATCCCCCTGGAGAGTCTTTTATGTCCATTTATAGACAAATTTGCAGGTAGACATCTTGCCTCCTAGATAATTCTTAACATCCTGCTAGCAAAAAACAAAAGAAAAAAACACACCTCTACACCTCTTGAATAAGACATTGGAACTTAAATCCTTTTTTCATGTGCCCTGGTATAGCTGAGAGTATCCGTGTAAGGAAAGGATTTCAAGAAAAATAGAATAACTGCTGTTTTATGCAAGTGATTAGTCTTTATAATTCTACTGGGAAAATGATAATAATGAAGAATAGATTGTTGCTTTGTCTGCCCTCACCAGTTTTAAAAAACAAAAACAAAAAAAACAAAAAAAAAATATATATATATATGTTTGGTGTTCAAACAAACCATGCTGTGCTCTTGATAATAATTACTAAGGACTGGGGATTCACACTTACGATTTTGCTACTTTTTACGTGCATATTTTTAGGTATGGATGAACTGCTCATGCGTAGTAACTTTTTTTATGTAAGCTACGTAGGATTTAGGCATGGAAATTCATTAGGCACAGACTTCAAATGCTTAGTGAGACTTCCGTGCTTAGTGAGATACGCCCGAAGGGGCGTGCCAGTCCTGCATACGTAGGAAGTTACGTGAAAGTGGGTGGGGGGAGGCATTTAAATGGTCTAATATGGGTGCAGTTAGGAAAGTACCAACGTACCTTAGCAACTTAAGCACAGTTATACGCACGTAGAATTAAGGTTGCCCTATGGTGGCAGACTTCTCATACTTCCATCCGACACCGGATTTATGTACGCAATGGGCCTGATTAAGACATTCGCCCGCCACCGTAGTTACGGCAGGCAGATGTGTAAGATCGGCTGTTTAGCCAATCCGCGCATGCACTGGGCAATATCTGGCCGGATTTTAGGGATTTTAGTTACTGTGGATATGGCGTCTGTAACTTTAGCGTAGTTACAGTTGAGGGGGCGTTCTTCGCCATAACTACGCTGCAGTTATCGAAGGTAGGCGGGGGCAGGCAGGGTAATGAGGCAGGGAGGGCAGGGTTAGGTAGTTAGAATCTGTTTCCCGGGGTAATTACACTTTGTTACGCCAGCTGAAGTTAGGGTAGCCTTCAGCCGGTGTAACAGTGTGTGGGGGGAGTGTCGGGGGGGAGTGCATCGATGTTACGCTGAGCGTTAGTATGCTCAGTGCAACATCGTAGATATGGATCAGGCCCAATGTGCGTAAGCTAAGTGTCTAGGCGGAAGTGCAAATATGCCTTACAGATGTTACGCAGTAGATCTTCTTTCATACAGAACAAAGTTCTGTACAATAGGAGATTGTCCGACAGGGCAGCCCTTCCCCTCCACTCACCAAAAGTATGGAAGGTGGGGGAGATAAATTTTACAATGTTGGCTGTTTTTAAGGCTCCCGTGCCTTATGGCAGCGTAGCTAACCTTAGTCCACACAAGAAAGGAGAGTGACAGGGGAATTCACTCTAGCCCTAAATAGTTATTTGAGGACTAGTTCTAGTTAAATAGAGTGAAGTCAACCTAGTTTTTGGGTAACTAGATAAAAGGCTTTACCGTTTACTAATGTGGGGTCTCGTCTTCTATTTTCAACCAATTTTAGGCTAGTTAACGTAAAAAAAAA
>WWET01001071.1:160858-171818 GCA_011038615.1 Limnodynastes dumerilii | reverse complement strand
CATGAGGAAAGTACTCGGGGGGAGGCAGGAGATACATGATGGGCACAAGCAGTGTCTGCAAGAATGGGGACAAAGTAGTAAGAGCACAATGGGGGCACAGCAAGGTGGTTATTAAGGGCGCACAGCAATGTTATTCTGAGTTATCAAATCATTTATAAAGGAGAAGGGCGCAAATTTATATTTTGCAGGGGGACGCCAGACATGCTAGAACCGGTCCTTTGCTTTGCTTATGTTCATTGTTATTGTTTTACTGTTAGCATTGGTCTGGTGACTGCTGCCATATTTTGAATATTTTTCTTTCTTTCTGTGCATGTTTAATAAATTAATGTTAATATTTGGTAACCATATTCAATCAAGTTGAACAATCATTCATTCTAACTTCAATACCTGTCCCTCTCCTTTCTCATGTAGACTTTGGATAACTTACACATCCATAAACCTGCCTTAAATTCTCTGCAAGGATCTGCTTCCATTGACTACTATGATATATAAAATAACTACTAATTTAGAATGTATAAAAGGACTAATTTGTTCAAACACTGACCAAATTAGTTTTCTTAATTGGTCAAACCACAAGGTGGTGTGAAGATAACCTTGATTATCGTCAATGTGTGGTCACATTACCTTGTCCTTTGCTATTATGCCATTAGCCAAGGACATTGTACAGTTATGACCAGCTTAGAACAGGTTCTTTGCAACAAACTAAATCCGGATACAGGTACAATAACCATCCCCTTACCCTTATCCAAATCCTTATCACAACCCTTACCCTAACTTCCCCTAGATGCCAAACCTTAACCCTCCCTGTCCCACAACCGGGTGTGGGTCAACCTTGAAAATGGTCCTATTTTGATAGGGTTGTTCACTCCAAACCAGTTCCGAACTAGCTGGGAAAAAGATTGCTTATGACTCGAAGAGGCATAGCAATTGATCCCTGGAGCACCGAACATGGTGCTTCAAAAGGTATGTAAGCATTCTAACCCCAACGCTCTCCCCTAATCCTTACCCTAAACCTCCCCTTCTATTATTATAACCCTCCCTTCCCCACAGCCTGACCCTAACCCTCCCTTCCTCGCAGCCTAACGCTAAGTCCCCCTTCCCTGCAGCCTGACTTTAACCCACCCTTCCACCGCAGCCTAACCCTAACCCTTCCTTCCCCAGAGCCTAACCCTAACCCCACCCCTAAGCCTAAGAGCATAATGTATTTACACACTTTTGGGCATCAGCTTTGCATTGCCTTTACTACTGATTATTACATTGATTTGATTTCTCTTTTGTTCTCTATGGGGAAAAATTAATTGTTCTGCATATGTTTATTTACAGTATTAACTTATGTTGTCTTGGCTTTTTACTACTTTGCTAAAAAATGAAAATAGTCATGGCAAAATCGTATTTTTGTGTTCTATAAAAGAAAGTTAAACATCTGCAGATTTATAATATATAATGTTTCAGATATCTATTGAAAAAACAAAACAGTAACAATAAAGAATATAAAAGAAAATATTTATACAAAATTGCTTGATTGCTTGTGTAAGACAATTTTATCTGAAAGCCCTTTGTCAGCCGAAACTGATTAAATCATATCCTGCAGGAAATGATTTGAGGGTCTTTTGGGGAGGTCCCTTGACTAATCTTGTATAATAGAAGCCCATAAATAATATTGTATGCAGTGGTGAGGATAGAATTCATTTAGAAAAGCCTTGTGCCTGATTGTCTGCACAACTATTAATGTATGAATCAATAAATACATCCACCCTCCTTCATACTGTTTCCTAGAATAGTAAAAGGAGCTTTTGCTCTCCTCTATGTCAGGGTATTTTGTAGGATCTGTCAGTGGAAATAAATTGGGTAGGTACTAGGACATTCTTACAATGCAGGTGCTTTTTCAACTATAGACATTGATTTTAATACATCAAGTTGTGAACAGTTTTTTGCAGTTTGAACAACTAGCATCTAAAGAAAGAATGGATTCATTTACTGATCTGCAATATTTGGGGTTAGGAGAAAAGCATGTAGGTGATATCATTATTGTCGAGCATGCATTTCCAAGCAAGCATAAATAATGAAATATCCATCCGTGACAAAAATCATCTCATCTTGGAAATAAAGAAAAATAAAATGACTTCTGCAGCACATCTCTGAAGGTGAAGACTCATGCCTTTGATGCTAAAAGCTATGTTTTTTTCTTCATATTACAGGGAAGACAGTAATTTTTTACACAGCGATTTTGAGAAGCTGATTTGCTGACTAAAAAGCTTTGCTCCATTTATTTTTACTGAAAGTAATGTGTCAAAAGGGCTTGCTAGAGACTTTTAGGTAGATCCGAGTCTGGCACGTTGAAAAGCAGAGTCGGAAATATAGGTCAGAGTAGGGGTCTGGTATAATTGGACTTATAATATAATATTGTCCACAAAAGAATGGCTAAGACACGTTCTCCATATTGTCTTTTTCTTAGCTTATTTATTCTCTGAAATACAATTCATACAGAAGGAAAAACACCATGTAACACTATGCAAATGTGTGCTATGCCATACTGATACAAAGGACATTTTTACAATTATACAATGTGCTTTGGAATGAATGATCATGTGCATAAATACTGATTAGATAGATAGATAGATAGATAGATAGATAGATAGATAGATAGATAGATAGATAGATAGATAGATATGAGATAGATATGAGATAGATAGGAATAGATAAATAGATATGAGATAGATAGATAGATAGATAGATAGATAGATAGATAGATAGATAGATAGATAGAGTTGCTCTGATTGTGGATTCTCCCAGCCAGCAGTAAGATAGAAGTCAGATACACATGATGGGGTATATCTACGTACGTGAGTGAGTTTCTGCTAGTGTAAAAGCGCCCATTAGTACTTACTGTGCATGTGCGCAGGAGATGTTATGCAAAGTAACTCAGAGTGTATGGGCCAGCCACGTATCAACAGCGTAACTACGAACGAAGGGGCATGCCAGCCATACGACACACGTAATTATGCTTCGGAGGCGGGATGAGGCATTTAAATCATACAGTATGGGCGTGTTTAGGCTCGTAAGTACGTGCTGCCTATTCGTATATCAGTACTTGCGCTGTGTAAAGTTAAGGTAAGGTTCGGGAAGCGTAAAACAGCTAAAGTATGTACATGCGATGGGAGCGCCAAGGAGAGTGTATAGTAAATACGCTAGCGTAAATATGCTACGTTAGGAAACGTAATGGAAACGTAGCTCTGGATCAGGCCCAATGTGGCCACATATTAGGGCACAAAGCCTGGCTGGGGCTGGTGGTGACTAAATCTCCTAAAGTAGGGAATAGACCTGTGTGCAGGGGCGTAACTAGCCCAAATGGCACCCAGGGCAAATGCCCAAATGGCACCCCCCCTTCCAGGAAAAGAAAGAATAAACCCCTCTTACATTATTCTCTGTGTCTGGGAGCAACTGCAGCGCGGCACGACATCCTTCCCTCAGTGTTCAGCCGGAAAGCGCTGGTCACATGACACATTGCGAGTGTGAGCTAATCTCGCAGTGTATCCTATAGGCCAGCGCTGTCCGGCTGAACACTGATTGGAGGATGCCGCGCTGTGCTGCTGTTGCTCTCAGACTCAGAGAGTGAGGTACGAGGGGTTTATTCTTTCATTTTCTTTCTTTTTGTGTGGGTTTTGTAGGGCATGTGACCTGATGGCGGCTCCAAAGCCATCAGCGCCTAGGGAACATGCCCTACAAAAGCCATACTAGTTACGCCTCTGCCTGTGTGGCAGGCACACAGCAGATCATAGCTCCTGGAGACGACTCCCGGAGTAGCAGTGAAACTGGGTTAAAGTAGCTACACAAACAACTTTGCATGGCGTAACAGATGAAGAGTGTTTAGTAGGGTACAAATCAACCACTGGTAATAGAGACTAGTGAGATGGGTGCAACAGGGAAACATAAACACTAAACTAAGCAAGATGAAGCATAGTACAAATACACAGGACAGGCCTAACAGAGAATATTGGATAAATGCAGATACACAAGGCAGGGCTAACAGAGGATACTGGAGAACATAACAGAATTAAATAATGGTGCAAATCAAAATACAAAGGAAACTGAATACATGGAATACTTTAGGTTTTTAAGAAAGAGGAGGCATGCCAGTGCAGCCTCCATGGGAAGATAGGTAACGTGGGTGGGAGGAGGGATGTAGAATTGGCTTGGATGTGGTCATTCTCTGTGCGTATTTTCCCTACTTAACGGTTAGTTAACGTTGCTTATGGCACTCATAAGTGCCATTAGGCACCTAAAAACAGGGGCGAGGCAGGTGAGGGGACTGGAAAAGTAGGTGTATCCGAACCTACGGATCTCACACTTAAGTGTGAATCTGCTCCATTGCCTCTTGTCCTCTCCACTCTGTGCTGAAAACATTGCATTTGGTCTGGACATCACCTAGGATCAAATGACCTCAAATATTTCATGCACCTGCTTGCATTTACCTATAAATTAATTGAGCAACTTCCATTTTGTGTATAATATATTAGCTCACTAATCCTAAAGTAGAGGTATTAGTGACGAGACACATATAACATGATAGGAATAAAAACAGAGATAATTATTGTGCAGTATTACTGACACACTTCCTCTGCTAGAAAGAGTCAGGATTATATGCGTACCCAAAAAAATCTTTTATAACAGCCTGTAGTCGGGGTCTTTGTTCTAATGCCGTGATGCATCCACAATATGCAAGAAAAAAACAAACCACCCGACCATAGTGTATTATTAAAAAAACACACTTTACTATTGTGACAAAAATAAAATCTGTGTACCAGATAAAAATAAACCTAAAGCAGTAAAATATATATAACAGCACTCTTGTGGATCTCTTATCCGTGTGTGGGTTGCATCCATCTCCAGGGCCTCTTCACTCTGGCCAGCATGCCCACATACTAAATAAGCAAAAGGACCATTTCCATAAAATGAGTCCAATGCTGCAGTATAATATCCAGGTTTTTTTTTTAAACAAAGTGTGTCCATCGTGTTTTGTTCTGGTTTGTTGGTACACCCTTACAGACTTCCTCAGGGGCACAATTGAACTAGTAGTAATTCAAACATCTATATTGGTGCCTTGTTGATTGACAGATGTTATACGTCAGGAGACAACACAGCATTCGTGATCCGGGAGGTAGTGGCTACAACATATGCCAGCTTGAACAACATGTAACAAATATCAAGAGTGATTGTGGGAGTAAATATGTACGATATGTCTATCAAAATTCAGCACTTCGTTCAGCTACGGTAAACTTTAATGCAATGGATAAACTAATATTTATAGACTGCTTAAGTCTGGGCAAGAAGGGGCTGTAATCATTTGGATGTAGAGAGGTTTATTCAAAACATTGGGGGACTTAGATACCAGAGATTCAATGTAGAGTCTTCAATGTAGAGTCTTACGGGGAGTTTAAGAGATAAGCATCTGTAGTTGCGATGGCAACCGCATGCCATTGTTCCAATAAGAGAGATCAATAAAAGATGTGGATTACTGTGTCTTATAGTTGTTCTGAATCCAGTAGTGGAAATGGCCGAGAGTAATTAGTACAATTCTGGGAGGATATATTATTCAGATTACACAACATTTAATCAGAAATAGATTTTAGTGAAATTTAATAGATAAAAGATAATCATTATAAACAGAGAAAGAGGTAGGGATGCCTAAATATATCTCTCCTTTCTAGAAAGTATTGGCATGTCATAAAGAGAAGAAATTAATTGGGAACAAAGTATATTTGCCCATAAAATGGAAACAGAAATAGGAGATTGGGTCTTTGTCAGTCCAGGAAGGGGGCTATCTAATACCCTTCATTTAGACCATGGGGTTTGAGAATGTCCAGAACCATCACTGAGACCGAGTGGCTGAGGACTTTGGACCTGATCCACACTTCATAACGATAGCCCACTTACACATGCAAGTTCTGTACAATGGCATTTAAGCACAAAGGGGCTGTGCTTCCCCTCCACTCACTAAAGTGTTTGGGGGGAAGCATGTAAACTATGTAGTGTGGGTGTTACCACACACTTACGAGCGGATCAGCGGTTGGACAGACCGCTGATCCGCAAGTGTGAATTAAAGCTGCCTTGTGTCAATGTAAGTCACATTTGTTATGAAAGAGATAGGGGAGTGACAGGAGGAGTTCACTTTTCTCTCTCGTGTGGATATAAACACCCCTGCATGGACAGAAAATGTGCAGGGGGTGTGGATCAGGTCCTTCATTCTTAATATTACAAATATGCTCTTGTATTGTATATTCTGAATATTAAGCACAAAGGGAAAGATCCAGACCCCTGTGCGCTTTTCATGCGTGTGAGGGTTAGTATTTACAATCCTGTAGTAGGGAGTACACGTTCCCTGCACTCCCCGCTCTTGGTTACGTTTCCAGATTCCTACATTAACTATTACGACTAGGTCTGAAACCATACGGCCACAGACGTGGTTGTAACAGGCTTTCCCCCGCCCCCTAATTTAAATGTCTATCCCCACCTAGACGGCAGGGATCGAGCCATCGTAAAGGAAGGAACTGCCCCTTCATCATTATGTCTCTTAGTACTTACGCATATGGAACATATGCTGCGTGCATGCGCAGATGCTCCCTGACAGTGAACTTACGCAAATAGCTTGCTTAAGTTCACTGTCGGTCGGAGGTCTGGATCTGGCCCAAAGTCCTCAGCCAATCAGTCTCAGATCATTTTTTTTTTTAAGTTCCATTACTCAGATCCCACTCAACTCACAGTAACCTTCGTTGAACTGGTGACACTGGGAGAAAGAAGGGCAACTTGGCAAAGAAATTGGTACAAAGAGAGATGTTCTGGATTTTTGAACTCTCGCTGACATAATTTGGTAGCCATCTCCTTCATTTGTTGTTCTGCCGTTGGAGGGTCATTATTGATGCTTTTTATCCTTAATAGCTGGGAAAAGGGGAACCCATGTATGGTTGATTTGGGAAAGACTAGAGGCGTTCAGTAATGTGTTGCGATCAGTAGAGAAGTCATTATCTTGTTTGGTGATGAGTACATCCAAAAAGTGAATTTACATGTAGCTGTTTTCATAAGTAAAGTTGATGCGGGGATCCATGCTGTTGGATTACTGTAGTGAATTCTTGCTCTGTCCCTCTCCAGAAAAGAATGATTCAATATTATATATATTGTATCTTCTTTAAACATTTACTAAGTGCTTTAACATTTATATGGTCGATAAAGGTATATTTTCAGGACATGACATTCTAGCAGCTCTGCTCATTAATGGATGGTGACTTCTGTTATTAATGCCTGTTACACTGGAATTATTTTATTCTATGTGCCTGGAGGTCATTCAGGTGACTTATCTCCATTGAATCTAGCCTTTTCAACTCAATTATGTCTGTACAATATATCCGAGGATAACTGATAAAGAAAACGCCAGATGTCTTTCATTATACCTGTGTATCCAAACATAATGGGCTATTGTGTGTTTTTATCTCTTAGGTATAACTGCAAGGGCATCAAGTCTAAGACTATGTCTAGATTTCTCTATCACAATATAACGTCAATATTTGAACCTGGTCCCACAGCTCTAAAACTTTATATTACACTAAAGCCAGACACACACTATTGATTATTATTCTGATCAGCCAGTATCTGTACAATTTTGCTGCTAGTGAAATGTCCCGTAATTGGTGCTACACATTGTGATATTTGTGTAAAATGCTGCCATTTTCCTGCCATTAATCAGTACTCCTGTCATTTCATGACAACCATTTGATAAAAGCAGCTCCAGGACATTTGTTGAGAAGTAAGTTTATTAGTGCATGTTGCACACAGGTCCATTACACAGGAACTCACAATTCAGTACCGTGTAATCTGCAGATTCACGCCCTCAAGGGTACTCATGTCAACCAAAAATATCTAAGGTAATCATCTAAAATGCCCACACACTACACAATAGTGTTAGCTTACGGACATTCTGAACGATTGAATGGTTAATCCTGAATGTTTTTGGACCTTTTTGGTGTTTAGAAATTCCTTTTTGCCTAGGCACTAAAGCACTAGTAGGTCCGCTCTCCTGATAATTTATCGAAGCAGGGTTGAATCTATCACAGGGCAGTCACCCGGGGCCTATGCGCACAATAGGACCCCCACAAACTGAAACTCATATAATGGTTGTTTGGATTCATTTTTTGCTATTATTTATTAATAATACAAAATAGAGTTTATAGGGTATTAAAGTATAGAGCTTCTCATTTTTTCTCTTCTAGCTTTTCAGAGTGATGAGCGCTTCATTAAGTGAGATCATGTTGTCTCAAATTTTTAAGTGTTATAGCTTGTAACACTTGTGCTAATGTTTGCTGCTAATGGTATGGTCTTTTGGATATAAATCTCTTTCTTTAATGACATATATTTAAAGTTATGACTAAAATTAAATGTAATGTGGGCAGAGGAAAGATAGATGCCCAGGATCCTGCACAAACGTTAATCCGGCCCTGGATTGGAAATAATCGTTGCCAACTGTGACAGCATTTTTATATAGAAAATACCTATGTTAGTATGGGTCTATTATGTTTACACTTTGTACAGTCATGGGGGTAGATCCAGACCTAAGTGCTCGTTACGTTTCATCGCATAACGTATTTACGCTAGAATATTTTCTATGCGCTCCCCTAGGCACTACCCTCGCTCGTACGTACTTTGGCCATTTTACTCTTCCCAAACCCTACCTTAACTTTTCAAAGCGTAAGTACTGACGTACGTAATTTATTCACGTATGTATCGGCCTAACCCGGCCCATACTGTATGATTTAAATGCCTCCTTCCGCCTACCAAAAGTAACTACGGAAGTCGTATGGATGAACCCGTCTCTTCATTCATAGTTATACTGATGTACGTACACTCAAAATAACGTGGCATAACATCTGCCACTCGCATGCGCATTAAATACTAATGGGCGATTTTACGTCTGCGGCTAGTGTAAAATCGCTAGCGTACGTAGGTATGGATCTTGCCCATGATCAGTACTGAGGTTCAAAATGAATTATTACTTACTTAAACCAAAAAAGACATACTGTAAAATTGCATACATTTGTCCTACAGGACATTAAAGCTGTGCAAGTAAAAGTACATGAATATTATGCATCATACACAAATACATGGAATACTTAAATCCTTATTACTGTGCTATCGCTTTGTGCAGCACATCAGTCTCTTCTTCTTTAAAGCTTACAGGATACACACACTAAAGTTAATCATCAGCTAGATCATTTTGGAGTGTAGCCTACTATACACGGCTAGAAGGTGTGAGTCTCTGCTGAGAAAGGCCCTATTTCAAAAAGGCCATTCTCTCTGTGCTAAGAAATCGATTGCTTTTTCTTGGAAGAGCACCGAAGATGGAGCCCTGAATGGTAAGTATAAATTTTACCGCAACCCTTTTCCTTATCTTTACCCTAACCCTCTCCTTCCATGAACTTAATTCTAACCCTCCCTTCCCTGCAGTCTAACCCTAAGACTCCTTTAACCACAGCCTAACCCTAAGTCTCTCCTCCAAGTATACTAACCCTAAGACTCACCTACCCGCAGCCTGACCCAAAGACTCCCCTCCCCTAAATCTAGAGTCTAAATCTAGAGTTCCCTACCTGCAGGCTGAAAACGAACCCACCTCTTCCATGACCGTAAACTTAATCCTCATTTCCCCAGAGCCTAACCCTAAAAGGACCTCCGGAGAGGTTACTCATCTCTCCCATGGAGTCTGCGGCTAGTGCCGGTGGGTGCGACGAGTCCAGCGGGTTGTGGCTTCTGAAAAGGATTGGATAAGTATGCCAATTGGCATACTTACCCATTTAAAAAAAATTCTAAAATTACTGTCTTTCGAATTAGAGACAGCCGAATATGACATTTCTGCTTTTTCTACTTCTAAGACAGCCTCTATGGGGCTTTGTTTATTGATTTCATTTTCATGCGCCAATTTTAATGTGAAAATGGATATATTTATTAAGGACATTTTAAGGTGGAGGTCACTTTGTGCAAGACCATGCGAGCAAGAGGAGGCTGGATTTAGCAGGGATCATTGGATCCCCTGTGCTTGAGGCTCCAAGCGCAGCAGAAACAGATGTCTGGATTCAGTCCATAGTTATGAATGACAACCTATAACTTCAGTGAGGTCTGCAGAGTATTATACTTCTGCATGAGAATCGCTTTTACATGTCTCAGTGAAGGAAACCTAAGTATGGGATATACTTTTAATTGGATGTGCTTGGGCTCATTCCAATCAGTGTAATACTACAAATAGCATAATGTTGTGTTGGAAATAACCTATCCAAGCTTTATATTTTATTTATTGTTAATGGTTTCGCAATAAATATATTTGCTTCCATATTGGTTAGTCTAGTGGAATGCACAATATTTGGAAAATGCACAAGCTAGATGTCTAGTTGTATTACTTTTGTAACAGTTTGTGGGTTTTGTTGTTATCTAAATCCTATAATAGTAAATGTAATCCAAATTTCACTCTTGAAATAAATGCTTGATGAGACATCCATAAAACCCAATATGTGATGACTGTGAGACGGTAAGAAACGAGTCGTTCAATGAGTCACAATGCTTTACACAAAATAATGGCTCCGATTATCATGGAATATCATTTGAATTTGTTATTTTTCATTTTATAAAATAATGCAACAATACTGCACATTGCAATATGTGCTACAACATTGTGACATACCATATTCTACTCCTATCTATGCCAACATTTATCAAACCCACTTCTCAATGTCAAATACAGGGAGAGGTGTACACATACATACATACATACATACATACATACACACATACATACATACATACATACATACATACATACACACATACATACATACACACATACATAAATACATACACACATACATACATACATACATACATACATACATACACACATACATACATACATACATACATACATACA
>WWET01001071.1:116920-145289 GCA_011038615.1 Limnodynastes dumerilii | reverse complement strand
TCCCTCCCCCCACCTCCCTGCACTAACCTCAGCGTAGTAACGCTGGGGGACGCCCCCTCCAGCGTTACTATGCTGAAGCTACGGACGCCTGATCTGCGATCGGGCATTTCCGTAGCTACGCCGGGCAACATCTGCCTGCTGCTTGGAAACAATATGCTAACAAACTTAACCAAACAGGGCAGGTATATTAATATAAATCAGGTTTGGGAGTAGTTTTGTCGCTATTTAATAGTAAACAAAAAAAAATTAAATAAAAAAAAATGTCACTATTATGAGGCATGCTCATCTTTTTAGAAAGAAAGGGATTGGCCTGGCACTAAAGATGTCTGATCCAAAAATTGGGTGAGAAAGATGCACCATGGCTTAGTAACTATGGATAATTGTTGTTGATCGAAGTTATCCATACATCATGATAAATTATAACATACGATAATAAAGATAATATATTTTTGGCCAGGTTCACATCAGTGTACAAAATAAAACTGATGAAATTGTAATTTTATTGAATTAATGGTTCGGGAGCAAGATGAGTACAAATAGCCATATACTGCACTTAACTTAGTGGACTTTGGTGTCATGTCCATGTACATGCTTATGACTACTAGTCTTATACTTTAGCGTGCAAACATTTCCACTGCATTAGCACCATGAATTAAAGAAGCAAGTGTTACATTAACAAGAAACTGAGAAATTTACATTTATAAATTAATTATTAGAACTTAAAAATTAAGAATCATCCACTAATGATATCAGTAGCAAGATTACCAGCATTTAAAATAAAATTGGGCTCAATCCAGATTTAAATACATCTGACTTTTGTATTCTATGTACGTAAGTCAGCTGTGTATTGGTAGTGCGCATGCACAGTACCTATAGAACAGTAACCATACTTTCACAACTGAACACAGCCACCCGATGCTACAATCAGAATTCAGCCTCCACGGTCCCACTCACCAGGTGTACGAGATACGCAAGGTGGGTGGGCAATTGCATTTAAATTGTATAGTAAGGACTTGGCTAAACCCTTACAAACAATTTAATATTCTACATGCACAGAGATGTGTGCCGAAACTTAAGGCAGGGTCCTATCCAGGATAATGCATTCCACACACACAGGAGAGCAGGGGGACTGCCCTGCACTCCTGCATGCAGGATTTTGGATGCCACAGAGGCTATTGTACAGATTTAGCACTGAACTCTGCATCAGGACCATTATTACTATGATCCCTAGGTCCTAACACCTTCAGGCATAAAAAAAAGTATTTTTTTTTAAAAAAATTTAGAAGCTGTTTTTTTAGAACACCTTCATCCACTGTGATCTGATTAGATATTATACTTAGTGAATTATACTCAATTAGCAAACTTGTAAGAGTTTTATTTACTTTTTACTCGTTTTCTTTTAACATTAATATGATAAATTTGATATCAGCACATGATAACCTATATGGCTGGGATATCACATAAAAGGACTTGTATGGAGAAGATGTTCCTTTGTAGATTTTGTGTACATGCTCTGCACTATAGCTGTCAATCCAGGCTGTGAATTCTTGGCTTCCACTGTGCTTTGTTTTTTTTTTTTTTTCTGCCTCGATCAATACAGATTCTATCAGAAATGATTAAGGTGAAGGTAGACTGGTAGAACCAATTAACTATAGGATGATTAAATGGGATTTTAAATTGTGCTAGGGAAACATCCATATGTCTACCGAATGAAAATGCATATCGTTGAGGTATGTAATATTTTATTGGTTAAGAACGTTAAATGACATCATGTGCTAATGTTTTAATGTCAATTACAAAACACCTGGAGGACATTAATTATGTTAAAATTATTATACTGAAGACAGATGATCTGGAAAATAATACGACTAATATAAATATGCACAACTAATAGTAAGATGCACATATGATGCATGAATCATCTCTGAATATCAGCTTATAGATTTTTCTGCACTATTTTTTTTTTATTTTGTTAGATATTGTCATGGTTAATATATATTTTTATTTGTTTATGATGTATTCTTTTGTATACATATTTATAGCAATTCAGTAAACCCACATTTGTTCTCTGACTTATATATTATGATTAGTAGGAATTGTCATGTAACCAGATTTTCCAATAAAAAAATGCCCACCCCTCATTCAGGATTGGATCTAGACATACAATTCTGCTGTGCTTAGCACTTGAAATGCAGCAGCAGGGAGAATCTGATGCTGGATGCCTGCTGTACCCACACTTCATTGCAGGTGATGGTAGGTCACAACCCTTGATTGCAAGGGATTCTTGTTGGAGAGGAGTACTCTGTGTGCTGCCTCCTCGCAGCATGTTTCCCCACAGCAGCCTGTCCTCTAGTGTCGGCGAGAGAGAGAGAGAGTGTGAGAGAGAGAGAGAGAGAGAGAGAGAGAGAACAGGGCTGATGTCATCGTTCTGCCTGACGTCACTGTACCTGCATGTCTACTGGTATATTGCGGTGCCACCCTGTTGTACTATTGTACTGCATTAATAGGCTCAGCCACTGCAGAACATCTTCTGTGGATTTACAATACTGCTAAAAGCATTAAACCTGTTGTGGACTGTTTAATAAACCTGTCAACCTGGTTAAGCTCATCCTGTGTGGACTCACGTCCATTTCACACATCTGTTGCCATCATCAATTCTGAGAGCAGTTCTCTATATTAAAACTTCCGCTGCAACCTCGCGTAAAATGAGGGAATCTGGATATAACAGAGAGCACTTAGATCATGGTTGCCTACTTTTGCAAATGATTATCAGGGAGATTTTGAGAGCACTATCAAGGCGCTGCACCAAATGGGTGTGTCCTGTACCGCCAAAGAGGTGTGTCCTGTGAAAAGCTCCACCCATAGGTATATTTAGCAGTACACTTTACAATTAAAATGTCAGTATCAGTATTTATTGATTATTAAATTGTCAGTGAATACTTTCAGTACTATCTTTATAGAAAAGATAAAAGTGACACTGCAGCTGAGTGTTTCATTACATCTTGGTCTCCATGAAATTGGCCATCTCCATAGACCTCAATGGATGAAATTAGAATCAGGGAGATTACCCAACACTTCAGGGAGTCAGGGAGATTACCCAATCTTCAGGGAGTCTCCCTGATATTCAGGGAGAGTTGGCAACTATGACTTAGATCACTGTGCTATCTGCATATCTGCCCCCTCCGGCTTTAACATACAAATTGTCCAACGCTTCCAAGCTGGATGTGGCTCTTCATGATTACAACAGAAATCAATTCAAAACAAATAATGAAAATGTTGGCGTCATCACAAAAGAAATATGAAATAAAAAATTTTTTTATTACGTAACACTTATAAATCACTCATCAAGAGTCAGGGCTCAAGTCTGGGTGGGGGGGCTGGAGGCAAGGCTAGATATAGTAGAGCTGGGTGGGCCACCAGGCCGCATGTTGTAGGAGCTGTCATAGGATGACAGTTTTCATTTAAGAATTTGACTTTAGGTGCAGAAACACGCTTATCCACACCAATGTATTTCATTCGCATCTGTGAATCAGGCCCGGAGTGTTGAATGTTGTTTTAAGCTGCTAGCCTATGAGTGAAGGGTGAAGTGGCTCCTTCTCCTCTGGGCCCCGTATCATACACACCCTCTTCGCCCACGGTAGTTACGTCACTGACTTTTAAACACATATTTAACAGTAGCAATATATTTTTACTGTTTAAGACTGTTGATGCTAATCCATAGCAACAGGGTAAATACTGGACGTTATATAAAGATTATGCTAAAAATAAAGTATGTCTATTGATGTAATTACCATTTTATAATGCAGGACAAAAGTATGAGGGTTATTAGGACACTAGGAGGTTTTCTAGGTAACAAAAGGCACTGTATCTGGAACACACTGAAGATCAGATCAGTGATATATATCAGTGAGCATGACTGACATGCTTTGTTTGAAATTTGAGCTTTTGACCATCTACTATTAGCATCTGTTTACTCACTGTCTAAAGCTATTTTGTTGTCATCCTATTTGACATGTTACAAAATATGCTTTACTTGGATGTAGGCTTTTTTCATATATAGAAAGCAAGTTAAGTGGTCATCAATCACTAGATTGACATAGTTATAGACATGCTTTAGACTTGAAAGGGCTATACCTGAGTACATATTAGAATTGAATTATGTGTCATGGATCCCTAAACATTAATATTAAATATTCTGGATCAACTCTAATTAGCAGATGAAATTGAGCATAATGAATTTCAGCATATTTAAATGTCAGGCATTGGATATTAAAAATATTCAAGCTCTTGGGTATTGCTGAGAAAAATGTTGCAGTACTTATTTGTATAAGAAATTATTTTTGTCAGCACACTCAAATATCTTCTTTGTTTCAAAGCTATGTTTCTCCCCTGACAGATTATGTATATTACAGTTATAAACCACTGCTCTCTTGTCTTCACCAGTGGGTAATAATTTTTATTCTCCCCAAATCCTGATCAAGTGTTTCAAGATCCACTTAACCTAAAATACTGCTACCATAACATTAATAAATACATATACACATGCTTCAGGGGATTCATATATATATCAAAATATTTAAAGGTGAAGTACACATTTTTCTTTTCATATTCATGTGCCTTATAGTTATACCTTAATATTGCAATTGTATAGAATAAGCTGTGCTTGTAGAAATCTTTTGAATAATATCTATATGAAAAGTAGCTATAGTGAGCTTATAAAAGCAAAGAGTTTCCCAATGACCTTCTGGCATTTGTCATGCGCCCCTTATCTCCCTCCCCAACCTTATTTGAAGCATTTGGTTGACCTTTACATTTTAGAATTCATTACTGCAAATACTCTGCCCTTAATAAATCCCTCCTTGATGATTTCCGGACTATCCTGAAACAGTCCTTCACCCTTTCCTGGTCCAACACACAAATCAAGTACCTTTGGGTTATGCTTAGCCAACACCACTCTGATCTCTGCCAAGCTAACTGCCTGCCCTTTCCACTATATCAAAAAACAAACTTTAAAAACTGGTGATAGGGAGGTCTCTCATGGTTCAGGAAAATTATCATTGTAAACATGAATTTGTTGCCTAAAATGTTTTATCTCCTCCAGGCCTTACTGATTCATATACTCACTGAATATCTTAAAGTCTTACAGGCATGGATATGAGAATTTGTTTGCGCAGGCAGACCCTTCAATATTTGGAAGAGACATTTTATACAAATCCCATACCCAGAGAAATCTAAAATGCCTTCCTTTTGTCTAGGATACTAGACTGGATGAGGGCCTCTACATATAAAAACTAGGTAGCAATTGAGGCCCATACCCAGGGGCGTTTTAAGAAGTGAGGGGACCCTTGTGCAGGATTTGTACATGGCTCCCCCCCCTTACCCTGAGACAGGACTGTCCCGAATCGCGGACCTCAAATGGGGTGGGGCCTAATTAAGCCCCACCCTCTTTTGCCCCGCAAATGTAGGGGAAGGGGGGCTCATTTGGCGTCTATTTCTTGGAGATCATGAAATCCTGGAGGGAAGAAATAGATGCAGAATGGGCCCTTCCCCTGCCAACCCTGATATGTGGATTTGGGTGCAGGATGAATGCCACAGGGCCCGTCTGCAGTGAACACCCTGCACCCATTATAGATACGCCTATGCCCATACCTCTTAAGGCTCTCCCTGAATGATTCCATGGCTCACCAAGATCACTATTTCTTCACACCCTCTAGTTAGCTTACTATTTAGCTGCTAGACCAAACTTCTCTGCGTGTGCCCCACTGACAATACTTACACACAACCCAGACTTTCTGCATAACCTGGCTGCTACAGCCTTTGATTCATGAATGGGTGAGGGTAAGATGCCTCCATTTGATGGATGGTAAAAAAAAAAGTCCCCTCCTTTAATGCCATACAGAGTTTTGGCTTTTTCTGCAAGCCAGGGATTACATCCTGTGCTGATACTGTTTGAAGAACTTTATAGTGTGTCTCCATGCCTCAGACATGTAAACTGTCCTGGTCTGGCTTCATTCTGAGTTGGGATTAATTGGGATTAATAAATTGGCAGCGCAAATCCTAAAATACCTAGTCCCGCATGACCCTTTTTTTTTATCAATTAACCTGCTAGATATGTCCGTCTCCCAATATTAAAAGTCACTTTTGATACACTCGAAGAACGTGTCCAAGCCTGTGAATAATCTCCACCAGCATTCACAGACCCCCCTTCCCTCATCCCTAAAGGAGTGGCTTTCCATAATCAACCTATACATGCCTATAAATGAAATCAGTATGTTGGGTCTAGATAGAGTGTCTGAATTCACAACAGCATGGTACTATTGGTTAGAATTGCAAGACATGCGAGTTAATCGATCGGTCATGTGTGCTTAGCTGGTTACTGTCACCATTCTTTTAACCAGATATTTCTTTAATCCATGAATGATTTCCCCTCTTTGGGCTGGATCCAGACTTAAGAAGGAGTTGAAATGAAGGGCCGTTTTCACAAGTATGTTTTTGCGTGGGATTGCATGCGTATTTTTAGGAGTGGATTAACTGTGCATGCGTAGTAACTTTTTCCACGCTAATTACGTAGTATTTACTTTAGGCAAGGACTTGGGAATTGCTCTTAGGGACATACTGATTGGACCAATTATTGTTCAGTGTATGGCAAGGACCAGTATGTTATAGCACTGGCAAATGCTCTTTTAATGAACTGACCCAATTATTGGTCAGTTTGCGCAGTTTGTGTGCACTATGCAATGTGTCCAGTGCTCTTAAACATTTTGCTGGTGGACATCACATGGTGTGTAGCAGTTTTAAAGATTAAGGACCGAATTCTCAGTCTCAAATTTTTCATTTTATGAGCTTTTACTTTTAGAGCTACTACGCATGCGTAGTAACTCTTTTACGCTATCTTCGTAACATTTTGTAACATTGAAAATCATTTTGTGCAACGAACTCTGTAACATAACATTTGTAAAATTTTCAGATATGAGTAGCTTGAAATGAGGGCATTTTCTTTTCATTCACAAGAAGGAGAGTTCATTGATATATATTACATTCCTTTTATATGACACCCATAAGAGACAAGGATAGGAATCAACCAAATAACTGATGCTGACATTAATCAGTTTTCATACATATAAGTAATGAAATATTTAATTTGAATTATGTCTCGAATAACATTATTTTGGGACCCTATTGTTTTCATCTTTGCTGTTTATTAAAGTTTTCAGCATTAATTATAGACTATTGTTAAAATACTATTAACTTGCCTTAGACATAGAAAGACCTTTTGATTGAATATTTTTAGAAATACATTAAAAATATTTTTGCAAAATTGGAACATTTATTATATTGAAAATGCATTTTTTTTTAACTGGCCTAAAGTTTTGTTCATTATAAAAATATATTAACCAGGGTCTCTTAAAATTTTACTAAATATAAATAGTTAATTATAAAAATAATACACGTAGTAATAATATACCACATATATTAAAGAAAACACTTATATAAGAAAAAGTTATTATTTACTCCGGGAAATGCTAAAGTATCAAGCAGCCATAAAAATGTTCCAAAGTTATAGTTTAATAATGAAAGTATTTAAAACATACTATAGATCAATAATTGAATAGTTTTAAAGTAATTCCCATTAATATTCCAAAAATGCATTAATGCAAAAGTTACATTTTGGAAGTCACAATATATACCAATATTTTAATGTGTATTCAAATACTGAGTGGTCCCAGGGCTGTGATAATAAAGAGCCACCAAGTGTCACGGATCTGGGGTGTTTAGTAATGTAAGCACAAGGGACACACTGGTAATCTTAGAATACAGGGAATGCAGAACACAGAGGGAAACTAACAACAGACAAAGAACACAGTGACACTGGGAAGCAATGACAATGATGAGTGCACAGAGAGTAGCAGGGACTCGACAGAGTATTTCAGAGAGTCCACTGGGAAACAATACTGATAAGTTGACAAGAGTCCAGTGAGGGTAACTGAGAGTCCACAAGGAAGCAGTACTGGAATGAGTCCAAGTTTGCAAAATGTAACAAGTAGTTCATGGCAAAGCACTGGAGAGAGAATCTAAGCTTAAGCTTTAGTATTCAGACAAACACAAAGAAGCCGGATACAAATGATAATCTAGTAAGTGTTTCTGGGGGAAATGAGTTTAAATGGCCAGATGTAAGGTGCATGCCATGAGGGGTGATGAGAACCCAACACCTGACATCTGAGCCAGAGACTGGACTGAGGCCTGTACTGGGGGAGGAAGGTCAGCTCAGGGACTGATCGTGATATCAAGTAAAGAATGAGAAGCTTACAAAAATCCTGCTTTTAATCTGGATGTCAGTTTTGCAACTCAAATTACTTCTTGATTATAACTATGGACTAAACAAAAAAAAGTCCTACAACAACTTTCTAGCATGGTCCAAATGAGAATGTATCGATGAATAAGTCTCAACATTATGGCCAACATGGAAGCATGGGAAATCACAATATTGCTTTTAAATAACTGCATAATGTATATTATTATTCATGTAATTGTAGAGATAGGGCCTCTGGAACTAAACACACCATTTTGGTTGTGTTTCCATCGTGGACTTGTCTAGTTATATAGAAAACTCCCTTTCTGAGAATAACTACAGTTTCTATGATATATAAGACTGGCCACCTAAGCAATTTAAGTGATCTGCCCACGTTTAAGACACCTGGACAGCTTATTGAATTTTTGTGGCTTGGCATCAAGATATTTTCACTATTACAGATATTTATGTAATAAGCTCTGCTATATCATCATTTCCTTAGTACATTTTGCTCTGAAGTTCTGTACTCCTTCAACCTTGTTGCTGTTAAATAATCACACAGACAGCCATTAGTGTCTGTGTGATTATTATTATTAATAATAATAATAATAATAATAATAATAACCAGTTCCTACTGTACATGTATTCCTATTACTGCAATCTCTCATATTGGAAAACATTAACAACTTTATAAAACTAACTTCATTTTAATCCATCTGTAGTTAACCAGCGGGGAAAAAAACAAAAACCTACAATATGTGTATGTTAGTATGTTTGCCACTATGTCCACACCATTTGGGAAAATAAAAAGTGCTGAATAAGAGATATTCTACAATTTTTCTTCATTTTTCATTCATCCCATTAATTTTCACAATCCTCTCTGATCTATATATAGTTGTATCTGTAGTATATTCTTTCTTCCCACCTTTGAAAAGTGAGACTATGCTTCTTCTTTTACAGTCCCCTCTTGTTAAAAGTGACGGGTGGATGCAGTTAATGCTGTAACTAACAGAATATTACACTATTATTTTAGCATCTTAGATGTTTGCATCTGGCCCCACTTACTTGTCTGCCTCTATTTTGTAAAGTTTTTTTTACATCTATCTATCTATCTATCTATCTATCTATCTATCTATCTATCTATCTATCTATCTATCTATCTATCTATCTATCTATCTATCTATCAATCTATCTATCTATATCAGTGGTAGCTAGCAAGGTGCGTCATCACGCTCGGCATTTAGAAAGGAGCGTGCGGAGGAGCCAGAAGACGGCAGAAAACAGAGGATTGAAGAAGAAAGAAGGGCATATAAAAGGTAAATAAAGTAACAGAGGGGCAGTAGATGAAGGGGAAGCAGATGAACGGGCAGAGTATGTGAAGAAGGGGCAGCAGATGAAGGGGCACAGTATTTGATGAAGGGCAGCTGATGAAGGGGCAGAGTATGTGAAGAAGGGGCAGCAGATGAAGGGACACAGTATGTGAAGAAGGGGCAGCAGATGAAGGAGCACAGTATATGATGAAGGGGCAGAGTATGTGAAAAAGGGGCAGCAGATGAAGGGGCTCAGTATGTGAAGAAGGGGCAGCAGATGAAGGGGCTCAGTATGTGAAGAAGGGGCAGTAGATGAAGGGGCTCAGTATGTGAAGAAGGGGCAGCAGATGAAGGAACACAGTATGTGAAAAAGGGGCAGCAGATGAAGGGGCTCAGTATGTGAAAAAGGGGCAGCAGATGAAGGGGCTCAGTATGTGAAGAAGGGGCAGTAGATGAACGGGCTCAGTATGTTAAGAAGGGGCAGTAGATGAAGGGGCTCAGTATGTGAAGAAGGGGCAGTAGATGAAGGGGCTCAGTATGTGAAGAAGGGGCAGTAGATGAAGAGGCTCAGTATGTGAAGAAGGGGCAGTAGATGAAGGGGCTCAGTATGTGAAAAAGGGGCACAGTATGTGATGAAGGTGCAAAGTATGTGATGATAGGGCATCAGACTGTCACTATATCATCTTGAAATACTGACACTAATAGTTGTCTGGACGTCACATTATCAATGGCTATACCACACAAAATAAAATTTGAATTCAAATAATTAATAATATATGATTTCCTTCCTTTCAAATCAAGGTGGTAACGTCAGCGTATTTAAATATATTTTGGGGTAAAAGGTAAAAAAGTTCCCTGACCCCTGATATACAACATTTACATAGTGTTACAAATTACACTAAGAATTATAAAGTAATATCAACACGTTTCGAAGTAAACTGCACATGTTTTTTTCTTATTTTTGTTCTTAGCTGTCAACATGACACGAATATGTCAAACACAATCCTGAACTAATAAGCAGTTACTTCCTATAATTACCCATACTACCTACTTTTCTCTAATTTTCTCTATGTAAAATGTTATATTTATTGTGCTTTATATCAAATAATTAGCATTAGCATGGAATTGATTCAATCCATTACACTTTATGTGTAGTGCTTGGCCAGTTATGATAGTGGGTGACTTTGTGGTAGATCCAGACATAAGTTGTTTTTACGTTTGTTGGCGTAGCATATTTGCGCTATGGTAAGTACTATGCACTCCCCTCGCTCATACTTTGCTTTACTCGATTTACGTTTTCCAAAGCCTACCTTAACTTTTCCAAGCATAAGTATGGACGTACGTAACGGTCTAACATGGCCCATACTGTACAATTTAAATGCCTCTCCCCGGCGTACAAAGTGTATTTCCGGGTGTCGAATGGATGATGCACCCCTTTTTTCGTCTTTATGCTGAAGTTACATATGATCAGAGTTACGTAGTGTAACATCTGCCGCGCACATGCGCAGTAAATACAAATCTGTGTATCGTTTTGATACGTACATTGCGTATATGCGGTCTAAAAGACCGCATATACGCAATCTACGTATCGAAACTATACGCAGATTACGTACAATAGCTAAAAAGTCTGGAAATTGAGGGAGGATGAGAGAATACGCACAATACACAGTGTTTCCATTTCTCAGATTTACGCCACATGGCTTCAGCCAGCTGACAGTTAACTACGAGCTGAGAAAAGATTACAGACAGGCAACTTTGTTATTCAGTTATATTACATGTTTGTACAAGATGCGACTCCTCCTCAGTGCTTGGGAAGATGCAAAGCATGGCCTGATTTTTGTTGTTTTGAAGAACATTCTGGTATTTCACAAATCACCAAGATGAAACAGAAAAAGTGGTCATTCACCAAGCCTGGAAGATGAAAAATTGCTACTTTCCATAACTGGTGCTAAATTAATGACATTGGGGTAGATCCAGAACTACGTTTGCCACACGTTTACTCGCGTAGCGTATTTTCGTGTGCGTACCTTCTATACGCTCCCATCGGCACACCCCTTGAATGTACGTATTTTGTCAAGATACGCTTTTCAAACCCTACCTTAACTTTTGCCAACGTAACCGCAGTGATCCGCACACGTACGTATGGGCAACACGTATTTACGCAGCTAAGCACGCCCATACTGTACACTTTAAATACAAACCCCCGCCTACTTAACGTATTTCAGACGTATTTTTCTGAAACGTAAAACTGGCACGCCCACACATAAGTATTTACGTGACACATACGTGAATGGCCCATACGTTCACATGTACGCTACGTTACGGTGCATATTTTCTATGGTGCGCATACGCAGTACTTACTAAAATTCACTCACAAGCGTTGTTCTGGATCTAGGCCAATGTGTTTTTTTTTTATTTAAAGAATACAATAATATATATTTACAATATTTTCCCCATTCTGTAATGCAATTTTTCCTTTCTTAAAGTCTGATCTTTAGATGTAATTGATTGACATTTTAATGATGAAACACTAGATAGGAGGTTGCCATAGCAACATGATTTGTGTCTTTGAGAGCCTTTGCAGTGAATTAAATGCTCACAAACGGAATTTCTCTGGAAATTTGCAAGGATGCCATTTATATACTTAAATTCATATCTGAGAAATGTTATTTAAAACTTGCACAAGGGAGAAACATCAATGTGAAAAGAATTACCTTGTTTTGAAAAAGGATTATTTGCAAGGCAGTAGACAATGTAGAAGTACTTATATTTTAGGTATGTATAAAGATCTCTACTGATCTAATCTGTAATGGTAAAAAACAGAATACTGTAAAAACTTTCATTTATGCACTAATCATCTCTCACTTTGACTATTGCAATGCTCTTCTTATTGGACTCCCACAATATAATATAACCACCCTATAGTCTATATTTAATGCAGCAGGAAGACTGATTTTCCTTGCATAAAGCTCATCTAGAGCTTGTCCACTTTATCAATCTCTACTGTGGTTGCTTGTATATTAATCAACAATCAAATCCCTTTGCTAACCTTCAAAGCCATCAATAAGATTGCATCCACATATACTGTATATCCTCACTCATCTCATGCCCCCTTTGACGGTGTGCCACTGCTGAAGGGCCAAATAATTTGCTGTCCCGGGTCCCAGAAATCCTCTTGGCGGCCCTGCAACTACTTTGCGATCCGATTTCTTTTCTGTTACACGATTAACACAAACTTGAAGACTTTCTACTATAATTACCCTCCGTCCTGCTAGTAACACTGCTGTGTGGTCCATTGTGTGACAGATAGCACTTTCCCTTATATATCAATCCCCAATGTCATATATAAGCTTGCAATCAGGGCACTCTTACCTACACAGTCTTGATAAAATGATTTTTAAAATTGTAACGTGCTAAGTAATCTGATGCCACTATTTAAAAACATATTAATAAATAAATAAAAAATATCAGTAAAGGTTTATTTCAAAGAACATCCTCCCCTCATAACATTAGCATAGACTTTTTGTGACCCTTAAAAGTTTTATACCTTAAATAAATAGGTAAAAAAAATCCTTATCATATATCTGGGGGGTGGAATTAGATTATCTTTGGAGTCATGTTAACAACACAGATTACACACATTACTGTCTATCACTGTTCT
The DNA here is from genome assembly GCA_011038615.1 of Limnodynastes dumerilii. NCBI lineage: Eukaryota > Metazoa > Chordata > Amphibia > Anura > Limnodynastidae > Limnodynastes > Limnodynastes dumerilii. The sequence goes on along the minus strand of WWET01001071.1, from coordinate 132,028 downwards.
ATAAATCCATGACTTTCTTCCCTTACCTTTATAGGGAGGGGGAGCTGGTGAGGTGTCCTTCTTCAGCCTCATGATCACATGTTTACTACAAATGGACTAGTTATACTGGCAGAGTATTAAACCAATAAACATGCTATAATAACAGTTCATGAACATACATTAGACTGATTTAAAAAAAATAAATTAATGACATTTAGCAAAGAATAATACATAGAAACAATGTGATAATAAGCAGTCTTCATTATTTATTACATAATTACTGTGTAGTGATTGTGAGTCAATAAATCATTAAATTAATCTATAAACTTTAAAGAGGATTTCAAACTACATATAAAATCATTATTACTGTATTTCCATTTTCCCTTTATCATCAACAACTGTGATTTTGAATCCTTAATGGTGTCGCATACAACAGGGGCTCCTTTCTCTAATTGTGCCAATAAGTTAAATCTAGTTTTAAATTAGGGGTAACTGTATTGGGCATTTTGTTGTTATTCTAGTAATTTTCTTCTCTAAATAAATATAGTAATAAGTTAACTTAATATATAAGTTATTAATGACAATTATTCCTATAAATTACTGTAAAAGTATAAATGTACATTTTTTTATTATTTTTTTTTAAAGTCATATGACCAGATCCATTCTTTAGATTGTGAGGCAGAAGAGGTATGTTGTACATGCTAGACGCTCAGAAATATCTATTTAAATTTTACAATGCTCTGTCCAGATTTCCATACCATCCCCAATTTATATGGAGACTGTGCAGAGATCTAGACAGACAGACAGAGAGAGAGAGATAACTTTGTAAGCACAAATTCTGAACATATAAAAAGGATATACAAGATCCGGGATTCACTGAGAAATTAATGTCACACAGAATGTCATCATAAATAAGGTACAGATTCTATCATTTGCCTGTAGAGTCTAGATGTGATAATTATTTTAATTCTACATCCTCCAAACAGTCATTAATAAATTCAATATAAATGATAGGTTTTTGCTTATTAAAATAATGAGTTTCACTCCAACAGTTTACATATACAATATCTAACAGATCAAAATAACAATCATATTAATACTGAAATTTGAAACTTAGCAAGTTTCTATTTTTTAAGTCAGAAGTAAATATTTACATTACACATCACTGAAAACACATGTAACACAATGTAAACACATACAAATACAGCAGAGATAATAGATTAAATTTCTGGTTGGAATTTCAGCATGATGGTGTACAATAGAGTTTCTTGCCCAGTATATATAATTCAAATATCAGATTATATATAGAGTAATCAGGGACTAGATATCTCAAAAGGCAAGAGATTGTGATTAAGTAATTATTAGAGATATAAGAGCTTTTGATCATTAGGCATCTGCAGAGCTATGAAGAGGGTCTGTACAACTTTAGATTTTACTTGAGATGAGCAGCACAGAAAGTAGAGAATATTGGGAGTAATAATTCTTCTGTATACTTAATATTGTATTTTAATTTATATCAGGGCATCCTGGGAGAGCAGACAAATATCCTGCAAGTCCCTCCCCCTGCTTCTCATTACTGCAGTATTACTAGGGGTTGGGCGGGTTTGGGTGGGACTTGATGACTTGATTTTTGTCATATGCCCCTCCCGCCCCCAAAAACACTATAAATTGCAGTAGTGCTGGACAGGAGGTATGTCTTAATGATTCAATTTGCATAAAGCATGTCATTAAGTTCGTTGTTAGTCCCCAGTCAGAAACTCTTCTTTGCGAACTAGGGACATCTGAAAGTTCCTTTTTGGATGTCCCTATTTCAAATACTGCACGCTTTATAATTTTATTTTTAGAATGGGTGAGTATTCAGGATACTCACCCATTCTTATTCGGAAATACCGCCGATATCCCGCCACTACCGCTGGACCGCCGGGAAAGGCGAGTAACCTTTCAAGGGTGCGTGGGAGTGAGGGTTAGGGTCAGGCTGCAGTGAAAGGAGAATTAGGGTTATATAATAATGTACTGTATATGTCTGGAGTATAGAATCAGCGCCAGAAAAAAAGTGTATGCAGCTTCTGTATGAATAATATGGTAGAAAGCAATCCAAAAACAAGATAATATACAATATGCTATTCACATCACATTAGCGCTCACTTCTGTTTTTACAAAGGAAGAGATAAATATATATTCAGTCTGTGTATACAGGGTAGGTTCACTGGTTAATCACACCAACAGCTTACAGTCCTGTATTATCAAACATAAGTCCCAAATTCCAGATGATGTGCGTGTCTCACACAATCACAAATAATTCATATAGTTCAAAGAGGAGTCAGAGAGGTACCTTTGCGTTGCTGTAGGAAGGAAAAGGGCAGATTTACTGTACCAGACGGTGTCTGAATAGACGCACCGCATGAGTCTCTCTCTGTCCGCTCCTGTTGCCTCCCTCCTGAATGTGTGCCTCGTTCTCGTGAGCTTGTGCGTGCGTTCCACTCCAAGGCAACAGTCTCAATGTGTTCCACTCCAAGAGAAGCAGCCAAGATAGGAGAACCGAAGAAAAAACAAATAGGCACTATATAGTGCAGATCAAATTTATTGACATGAATAACATGAATTGGCATGAATTGACATGAATAATAAAAAAAAACAAATATACTCATAAAGGAGTCAAAATATCAGGCATATAAAAAAAGTGGGGTACAGAAGATATCCAGTATTTTCGGACTTTTCACTGTTAACTGTATATACAGTAAAGACCCACAAATGAAGGATGAATATGTCTCTAGTCAATTGGTCATACCTCTTGCTGGCAGTATGTATGTTGGTTTACAAAACTGTGTTTCTGTTGGCAATGCAATAGCAATTTCTGACATTTCTTGGAGCTGATGCAGAATTTGAGAATAAGGATAAGTGCAAATGCAAGTGTAGACATGAACAAAACAATGTTGAACTACAAAAGGAGAAAAGTTTAAACTTTGAAAGTAATCAGAGATTAGAGGTGAAGTTTCCCAGCTCAAATCCAATTTGCAGAATCAGTATGTGAGTTCTATGTGCAAAAGCAAAACATTTTTCCGGCATGCAAAAAAAAAAATGAAATTCATTAGCAGCCCTCACATTGCAGTATGATTTTGCTCAGGTCTAAACTTACACCTGATTTGCCCTTACTTTCAAACTCTGAATAAGCCTTCTTGTGACAGTTTGGAAATATTATACATTTCATATTTTGAGTAAACTGTTATGTTTGGTTCCTACAGTACATGGAAACATAAATATATACTACAAAAAATGCCATTGTCCTTTTTTTTATTTTAAATATTACCGTGTGTGAAAGCTTAGTGCTGTGAATAGAAGTCAGTTTTACAATTTAATGCTCCTAAATTATTATGTATATTAGGTGTTCTTACATTTGAATTACAGTAATTATATTCTTGCAAAAGCTAGTGAAATTCAAAGTACTTAAACATGTACCATATACATCTCCCTGTGTGTTTATTTATGAAGTGCATTTATTTATACCCTCCTAGCAATGGAATCAAACTGTCCTTGACGACCTTTCATTCCAGTGTAGAGAACACATGTGAATTGGTCAATTGCTTTGGCGCTCTACTACGCATTTTAAGTTAAAGAGCCACGAATAGCCTCTAGGACTAAAACAAGAATGTTCTTAACATGTCCAGACATAAGTATGGATATAAACCTTTTCATATATGTTCACATACATCATTTTGTAAGCCTAAAACTTTGGCAGGGAACCCTGTTAATGGTTTCATATGAAAGGGGGTCATTTTTGGTTGGTGGCAAAAAAACACATTAAGTCTATGGGTTAGAGTTTGCTATATATATAGTCAAAAAATGATTAAGCGTGAGTGGGGAGCAACTACCCATGTGATAGTCAGAAGCCAATGAAAATAACTTCCTGAACAGGTCAGACATGACAGCATTGAACTACAGCAAACTACAGACTGGGAGCGTAGTAACAGGGCATAGGCTGCTTATCTCATTAATGGGACGGTGTCACACTAGGCTATGTAGCAAATTTTGAATTTCCAATCAGCTTTGTACACACATACCTACAATTTTAAATTAAGCAATTATCTTATCCAATCGTTTGATCATTTAAATTAAACTGTCCAAAATATTTAACCAAATGATTATGTGTGCTTTGCAGCAATCAGGGATAATCATTGTAGTATACACACTTGTACAATATAGTTCTAAAAACTTGTTTATCAATTGATTGGATAAATATCCAACGGAAAAAAACATATTTTTTTACCTATCTAAAGTGTACATGTTTATTTGTTTTACTTTTTTTGTAAATAAAGTTTAGAACTATACAGGGCCCGATTCAAGTTCACACTGCCCTTTTTCCCATCATATGCGGTATGAAAAATAGGCGAAGTTTCATGTGCCCCTCTATGGGGTGCACATAAAAGTCTCAAGAAAAATTTGCGGAATTAGCTTTGCACCGTAAATAACGCCGGTGCAAAGCTAATTGAATTGTGCCCACAGAGTGTATTTCAAATCAAGCAGATGTGTGAGATAATAGGGCAAGTTGTATCAACAGGTTGTAAACAGACATCGGGTTACCAACAGTGTAAACATTACTGTGCATTGAAATAGGTCATTCAGGAAATATAGGAATAGCGGTCTAATCCTGAAGAGAATATGCTAGTGCTCAGTAACAATTAAACTTGTAACTGCAATTAAGAAAATACATAAAGGACTGAACCTTTGTATGTGCCAAACTCTGTGGTCTCTATGTTTAATTTTTTTAATAAGTGTTAGCTGGAGATTGGAGGGCTCAGGGGAAGTTTAAGGAAGGGTTGTTACACAGGAAGGGTTGTTTCACAGGAAGGGTTGTTACACAGGAAGGGTTGTTTTACAGGATGGGTGATGCAGAGGGTGGTGGAAAAGGGCAGAATTAGACTTCATGGGCCAAGTGGTTCTAATCTACTGTCACATTCTATGATGAAACACAGTTATTAACTGTGTTTAAATAACAGTCATTTTTTCCACACCTGTCTAATACTTTTGCACAGTACTGTACATATACATTCACATTCATATTCAGATTTGCCTCTACATATACATACGCACATATATATGCCCACTTGACAATAAAATGGCCTTCTCTCAATTAAGTTGGGAGAGATGTATTAGAATAAGCAAGCCATGGATACCAAAAATGACAGAATTCATCAACCTCACTGCACTACCAATATATAAAATGTGTTTCTTTTTAGAAAATGTATCCAGGGACTGCTTGTTGCTACAATCTAGTAAGATTCAAATACCCAAGATTCTGATAATCCACGCTGCCTCTCCTCTCTAGAATCAACTAATCATAGGACATGTCCCATCATTTATAGGGTAAATAGAAATTGGTGGAACTTGCTTAATTAATGGTAAAAAAAACAAAACACAAACAAACAAAAAACAACTGAAGCATAAATCGATAATGACTTAGGAATTATAATAGTGTCATGGATGAGGAGCAACTACCCACCTCATAATAGTAAATACATCTGATTAGGTAGAGCTGTCAGTTTCTGCTGAATGTCATGAAAAAGGCCAAGAGAGCTCAAGAAACATAGGTAATGATACATATTAGCCTCAAGAAAATACATAGCAATTTGTTTAGCACAGGCTTTCTAGAGCACTTTCCTATTACTGTAAAAACAAGTATGCTCTCAGGAGGCCCTTGCCTGTTGTAGATATATTTTTAAGATAAAAATCTATATTTAAAACAAAAATATTAATATGCAAAATACCTGTGGTATTGTTGCCTTGAGAGAAACACATCATATATATTTATTTGTTTGGACTGAAAGAAACATCATAAAAGGTGTGGCACATGCTTTAATATATGGGCATAGTTGTTCCCTAATAAAGCATGCTAGTTTCACCATAGGATTGCAAGGTCGCCATTATGTCATACAAAACAAACTATGAATAAAAGACAATTAAAGGTCATAGAGTAGCCACCACATCTGCCTACATGTACATACCGGGCTTGATTCAGAGATCCGATATTAACGATAATTAGGTGCGTATATTTAGGGTCGGATCGATTTTGCTTCAACTGCGCATGCGTAGTAATAGTGCAACGCCGTCTACGTTGAAGATAGGGTCAGAAATGCCTTAAGGTCGGACTTGTGAATCGTTCGGGAACAATTGCGATCCTAAGTCCAGCGGAAATCTACGAACCGAAGGATTTGCATAGAAATGGGTGGGGGGAGGCATTGAGATGAGGGAAAGTGGGCGCGCTTACAGACTTAGGACCCTAAATATACGCAACTAATACACATAAGGTCGTAAGTGAGTGCGGCCAGATAGGGCAAGTCAATGCAGGTCTAACTTTAGGTCCGGCCGCTGTTTGCAAGGGGAGTGACTGTTTATTCAGTGGGATGTAACCTGCTCCGATCTGCCACTTAGATGCGTATATTTGTGATCCCATCGCCGACGGATATCTGAATCAGGCCCACCATATCTACAGAGTAGCCACACACTAGACTGTAGGGCCCAAATACAGCTGATTTTGTGAAATGGGGCCTGATCCAGAGCTACGCTGTGCCGTACTTCATAAGCACTCCCCCCGACACTCCCCCTGTCCCGGTTTACTTACGCACTGTTACTCCGGCTACCTTAACTTAAGACGGTGTAACAGTTGGTAATTACGCTGGAAAACTAATCGTAACCCCCTAACCCAGCCCTCCCTTCCTAATTTCCCTCCCTCCCCCCGCCTACCTTCCGAAACTACAGCGTAGTTACAATGCTGCACTCCCTGTAGTCACGGACGCCCGATTCAGTGCACCCTGATAACTCAATTACGCCGGGCAACACCTGCCTGGTGCATGCGTAGTACGGCAGAAATGCTGTTCTTACGCATACGGCCACCGTAAAAAAGATGGCGTCCGTAGGTCTGGATCTGCCCCATGGGGTTGGATCCAGACTTTAGAAAGTGATGGAAATTAGTTACTCCTGGGCAAAACCATGTTAATTGCCGGGGAGTTATATTTCATTTGTTGCAAACAGTATTAGAGTTGAGAGGTGATATGTCCTATCCCAAGTCTAAATAACAGTTATAGTAAAGCTGGTCAGTATCTGTGTGCAGTAAGCAATTCAAAGATATATCCCTGCATGCAAAGAATACAATTGACTTGACTCCCCCTGCAATCAACATGGTTTAGCCCATAATAAACTAATTTGAAGCACTTACTTAAGTCTGAATCCAGCCCATGGTGGGGAAGCAATATTGCAGCCCAATAGTAAATCATTAAAACTTTATTCACCATGTAGTAGCTGCTGGCTTCCTGTAGAGATCAGACAATAAGCTGACATAACCCATTCAATTCAGAGGATAAATCATGTTTGCCGACTCTCCCGGAGATGATACAATGTTCGGGAATAGTTTTATTCCTGGACACTGTATTGTCACATACAGAGTGCCCAGACCGCTGCGTCCAGGCACTGTGTATGTGTTGCTCTGACAACACATATGTTTAGTGCCTTTATCAGAAGAAGAGGCGCCGCAGAGGACGAAGGGTGAGGAAGTTGAGCGGGGAAGACAGCAAAAAGGTAAGAAAATTAAAGCTTATTGGGGGTTAAAGTATGTAAGGGGGAAATGAGTGGTTATAGTATGTGGGGTGGGGGTAATGTGTGGTTATAATATGTGAAGGGGAGGGGATAATGTGGGGGTTATAGTGTGTGGGGGTTAATGTGTGGTTACAGTATGTGGGACGTAATGTGTGGTTATAGCATGTAGGGTGGGGATAATATGTGATTATAGAATGTAGGGTGGCGGTAATGTGCAGTTATAGTATGTGGGGTGTAATGTGTGGTTATAGCATGTGGGCAGGCCGCATTGCATTTGCAGCCGGAGTTTTCAAAAAAGTGCTACTGCGCATGCACAGTAATTTTGTAACGAAATCTACGTTTCTTCTTGCAACGTAGATTGCGTATTCGCGGTCTTAAACCGCATATGGGAGGTAATGTGTAGTTATAGTATGTGGGGGGTAATGTGTGATTATCATATGTGGGGTGGGGGTAATGGTAATAGTATGTGGGCACGGTGGGGGTGTAATATGTATATGTACTATATCTATAGGATTGTATATATGTGTCATTTCCAAGGTTTTTCAGAGGGGGGGTGGTCTGTGTCAGGGAATTTCTTGTTGAAAAGGTGGTAACCCTAGAATTCTCCTGTCCCAAAAAGTGCATTGCTCATGCGCTGGGTGACACCACCGGCGGGAGGACGTGCCCGACGCACTGTTCACGACGAGTCTGACAGAAGATGCCAGTCATTGCGGAGCTTGGAGAGTTGGCAAGTTAGAAGTCAGAAGTGCGCTGCGGAGGAGGAAGGAAAGAGGGACACAAAGGTAAATAAAAAGAAGAGAGGTTGAAGAAACATTGTGGGGAATACTGAGGGGGGCTGGAGGCACATGATGGGCAATACTGAGGGGGGTTGAAGGCACATTATGGGGAATACTGAAAGGGGGTTGGAGGCACATGATGGGGAATACTGAAGGGGGGGTTGGAGGCATATGATGGGGAATACTGAGGGGGACTAGTGGTACATGATGGGGAATACTGAGGGAGGCTGGAGGCACATGATGGGGAATACTGAGAGAGGTTGGAGGCTCATGATGGGAGATACTGAGGGGGCTGGATACTTTACAGGACACCCATACACAAACCCCGGTGATTCAGGAACAGCCCACCCCCAGCGACACAAGGACCACATCATCCCCCCGCCCCCCTGGAGGTGCAGGGACCACCCCTATGCTTTTCACTTTTTTCCCTGAAATGATTTTTCAAAAGTAGGCAACCATGGGATAAATCATACACTCTCTCTGTAGGACAGCTCCATTGCCTGATCTCTGCAGGAAGCCAGAAGCTACAAAGTGGTAATTAAAGAGAGATTTAATGATTTCTGAAGCCCCATTTGACTTTTCAAAGCTGGTGGGCCTGCCAGGTATGCTTACTTTTCACTGTTCTTGGGATAGGTTTAACTGGGAACAACTGTGCCATTCCCTGACATTTGACAAAACCTCCTTCAGCCAGTGATATTGTAAAGTTGATACACACTACCCTTTAATCAGAGTTTTCTTCCTATTGCTCTCTACCAATTATAATAGTATCAACACAGGAAGACTGTATAATCCCCTTACTTGGCCAGTGCATTTTAGAGTCTACATTTAAACAAATCCCTCCCCTACACAATGTGATAGTAGTGTCAATGAGTTAATAATTGGCTGATTAGCGATATTAACATAACATTTATGACCAATTTTAGCTACCTTACATATCTAAAGGTACACTAATATCTATTAAAAAATATAGATTGAGATAAACAAAGTTTTAATAATATTAAGCAGTATTGTTGGCATATGAATTTTCACAATTGTCTGCATAATTGCATACAAATGTAATATTTTTTATAATTCACTAAGTTAAAATAGCTGATGGCCAATAGTTTTATATTTCATCTTAAGGTCTCGCTGATTCTTTTTGACATAATATAAGCTCAACAGCTGGATTCCCTTTATGACTCAATGCATTTTATAACTACAAACTCTGCACCAAGGGATTTGATATACTCAATGAATTTAGAAATTCTGTTTGAAAATTCCAGCCTCTCTATTTATAATTGTTAAATATCTATCTATCTATCTATCTATCTATCTATCTATCTATCTATCTATCTATCTATCTTAGACATTTCTGTGTCTTACGCAATTGCATATGATTTCAACATGTGTTCTAATGATTACTTTTATGAACATATCAAATACTGTTTATTTTTAAATTCTGTAACATATTATATTTATTGTATTAGTCTAAGTTAGACTACTTGAATGTGTTTATGGATGTTCTAATGTTAATTATAAATTTATAAATGCAGATATACAAAGTTATTTACAATAACATTATGTGAGCTGAGTTTATGTATGTGTTATTTTAGAATGTTGTGATCATTATAAATGGTATTTGATGCAGGGCTGGTTCTAATTAAAATATAGAAACATAGGAAGTGATGGCAGATTAGAGCCACTGCCCATCCAGTCTGCCCTGTTGTTTTATTTATACTATACTGACCCTAGACCCTATTTTACCCTCTATTTAGTTTGAGATTTAGGACATCCTTATATTTATCCCAAGCATGTTAAAACTGTGCTACTATGCTAGCCTCAACCACCTCAAATGGGAGGTTATTCCACTTATCAATTACCCTTTCAGTTAAGTAATTTTTCCACACATTTCCTCTGAAACTACCTCCCTCCAGTTTATAAGCATGCCCTTGTGTTCTATTACAGCTCTTCGAAAAATTCAACCCTCTCTCTCTCTACCCTTCTCTGCTCCTATCTATACATGTTTAGTTCCTATAGTCTTTCTTGGTATGCTTTGTGACGCATGTCATGTACCATTTGAGTTGCTCTTCTTTGCACAGTCTCTAATGTATTTATGTCTCTATGGTGATATAACATCCAGAACTGAACACAGTATTCTAGGTAAGGTAAGATCTATAAAGGGGCATCACTACTTTTCTCCTTCTGTTACGATTTTCTCTCTCTATGAGCTCTTGAGTTTTTGCACCCTAAGTGCATGATTTGCATTTTTTGGCATTAAATGGCAGTTGCCACACTCTTAACCAGTCCTCTAGTCTAACTAATTTATCCCTCATTTTGTGCACCCCTCCTTGTGTGTCTACTTTGTTACATATCTTTGTTTCATCTGCAAAAAGGCAATATCACCAATAAAGATATTTAATAGCAATGGTCCAATTACAGGAGTGTGGGTCCCCTTTGCGAATGGTCCTATTTTGATAGAGCCGTTCACTTCCAGCCAGTTCCGAACTGGGATATCGATTGCTTATGCCTCAAAGAGACATAGAAATCGATCCCTGAGCACCGGACATGCTCCAAAAGGTAAGTAACACCACTCCCTAACCCTAAGTCTTCCCCTCCAGCCTATCCCTAAGTGTCCCACCCACAGCCTTATCCTAAATCCCCCCCATAGCCTAACCCTAAGTCCCCAGTGGCGGCACTTCTGAAAATGAATGGGTGAGTGTGCTGATTGCATACTCACTCATTCATAAAAATAAATCTAAAACTGCTATCATTCGAAATAGAGACAGCCGAAAAGCAACTTTCGGCTGTCCCTACTTTGGCTGACAGTATTCGGACTTGCAATGCGTGTACAGAACCCAGGGGAACTCTATTGGTTACCTTACCATCCCAAAAGAGATTCAATTTATTACAACCCTCTGTTGTCTATCTTTTAACTAATCTCGTAACCATGCAACTATTTGCAAAGAAAGTTTTTTAGCTTACAAGTCTGGCACACTGGTAAAAGCCTTACTAGATAAGGTATATCTATGGCTTCCCCTTTATCTAATACATTAGTGACTTAAATCTACTACTTTAGTGACTTCCATTAGTTGTCGTTATTACTTACTCAGAAAAAAACAAAAAATATTATAGCTTAAAAATATTGAAATGTCAAATATTATCATTGTTAATATAAAATCTAGCAAAAAACTACAAAAAGTCTTCACATGTATAATAAAGCAACTATAAAATTTACAGTTTTGATATCCTTTCTGTGCAATGTTTTTGTGCAATGGATGCTCATGAAAGGTATAAAAAAATGTGTTTGCCATATGCAGAGTCCTGACATATTTATATCCAGAGTCCAACTTTGGATACGTTATACAAACAAGCACACATTTTAAAACATGTAAAATATATGTAGAAGAATAAAGTCAGAGAGGTACAATGTGGAAGCAGTAAGGGGGTATAAGGGGAAAATGGAGCTGTAGAGAGTATAGTAGGGAGTTAGTTCAGGGAAGATAGTGGGTAAGAAAAAGGATTGAGGGGACGATACTATAAAGTTGGTGAGGTTCAAGTTAATCTCTAAACCACTGCTCCTAATAGAAAATTCTAGATCAGCCCCTGTATTACATTGAGGAAATTTAAAACTTTAAATGGCAACTTTTTATACAAAAATGAAAATGGATAATAATCATTTTCCATAATGTTAAGTAAGAGTAACTTGCTACAAAGGTTTTTATACTGGTTGGTAACATGTCTATTGCTATTCATCTGCTATATGCAGAACCAATGACTAATATATTAATACACATTCTTTCAAATGACAGTGATACACATTTTTAATCAAAAGTTGTTGACTTTGAGCCTTAATCACCATTCACCTTTGCCATAGTTGGTAAGAAAACAAATTAAATTATTCTTTAGCACTGCATCAGAATGTATAACTTAGAATACTTTAATGGACAATTATGCTAGCTGTTTAATAATATAGAGCAAATGACCAATTTTCTTTTTAAACGGTATTGTGTACTGCATTATGTTTTGCTCTAATGATTGCCATGATATATAATTTTCTTTTCTTCTGTTCTTTATTCCTCTAATTGTGTTAAACCAAATGCCATGGAAATGGAAAGAGATCTTATAGTGCATATTAAATATCAGCAGCTATTGGTTTTATAGTCTAAAACTGTAGTATTGTTGTTCAAGGAGATTTAAACTACCTCATAACATAATACAATACAAGCACATGGTTGTACACGCGATACAAGCAATTCTAAAACATTTGTGGGCAAAGGGGCTGTTTCAGATCACTGTAGAGTGACCACAGAGATGAGTATAAAAACATTTTAATTAGAGCTGAATATGCCCTCTAACAATAACACAAGTGCAAGAGGATGAAAGGACACAAAGTACAGTACAAGGTGGTGACAACAACATCTTGCAAAGTCCACTGTAGAAAGAGTTATATATAACATAATGGACCACACGGGTTGTATGGTGAAAGCACTTGGTGCTCTGTATGACCCAGTCACACAGCAGTGTTATTAGCAGAACTTAGGGGAATTTTAGTATGGGGAAAAAATTATACAAGTTTATGTTCATCATGTAACAGACAGGAAAATTGGATGGCAAATTTGTTGTAAATATGGTAGAAAATGGTAGGAAGTAGGTTGAGGAATTTAGTTATCAGGTTATTTACCTGTTCATTTTGTGGAAAAAAATTTAAAAATCTCTTTATTGTATTCAAAATTCAACTTGTTGTTGAACCTGTTTTTGTGGATTATTATGTTTTTTGTATTAATTAAAAATATTTTGAACTTTGCTGCAGTTTTTGATGAGTGTCAAAAAATGAACAGGTTTAGTACCTCATCATAATTTGAGAGTGAACCTTTCAAATAGACTTCCTTTCGTCCATTTTCTTATGAACTATTTTTTTCTTTGTGCATAAGTTTAGTCTATACTTAGAACCTCCAACTGCACATTTTATATTATACTGTAAGAGGCTGATCCAGAGTTTGGACCGAATCCTGACCTAATAACGTCAGGTCACTTACGCACGCAAGGTATGTAAGTGACCTGACTACACTGGAGGGCACATGCACCCTCCAGCTGTTACGCTAGGGGGACTATAGTTCCGTCTGAGCCCATTTCAGAGTAAAGCTACAGAATAGCTTATATTAGGTTATTTAAATCTGACAGGTGTCTCTAAAGCACTATAATCTAATCAGCAAACATGCAATAATGAACTACATCAATTTAATATAATTTTCTAAAATATGGATTATCCTGTGTCAACATAATTGTGAAGCTGCAAATTAAACTGCATACCAGGACCTCAGGGAAGCCGTGATCACCATGATAGACCCACACTTTTAGACTACGGGTCACTGTGTCATAAGCTATGACTGCTTAAACAATATTCTATTGGTAAGACAGAAAATACAACAATGAATGTATAGAGGTATAGAGGTGCAGGAACAACAGTTCTGGCAAGAATCCGACCACAATAATGATTAAATTAAATTCTATCAAATGTCATAGTCATATTTAAAACCAGAGACTTCTATGGGATCACTTATATGCATGTATATATATATAGCACTGTAAGGTCATCTCAATATAGCCACTTTCCATCAAATAGTATAAGTTCTTGTTCAAGATCGCTGTATAAACAGGTCCATTATAAGTCTCTCCATAAATACCAATTCCTTAAGGGTTCTTCCAAAAGTTTATTTTACCAGTGCACCCATCCTCATACAGCTTTTGTCTTCTATTGTTATCCATTTGCGCTCCATCCACCGTTTCAGCTATCTCCCAGTTACTTGGTGATAATGCAAACTTGCAAGGAACCAGAATTACTGTAGTGCATTAAACTTTATTAAATGGTAAAAGAGGTAGTCAAAACATACTCACAATAATGATAGGACATGTACATCTATAAATGTGAATAGCACTTTTTAAGACTTTCAGTATATGCTGCTATCTCCGGTCACAGACATACCAGTTTAGGTTTGGGTTCCATGAGCAGCTGCAAAACTGCCATTTCTGACATATACACAGCCAACAGCTTATTGTCGACTGTGTATATTGCTAAATTGTCCCCATTCAGAAATTCCCACTACAGACCTGATGGTTCCCGACACTCCGACACAGAAGAGGTTAGTGCAGGTTAGGGGAAGTAGTTTAGCAGGGTAGTCTTAGTGTTAGGGTGCGGGGGGAAAAGGGGAGACTTAGGGTTAGGCTGCGGGAAGGTGATGGAACCTAGAAGGGGAAACTTAGGGTTAGGCTGCGGGGAGGGGATGGATTGGAAAAAGGAAGACGTAGGGTTAGGCTGCAGGAATGGGGATGAAGCCTTACCTGTCTGCAGCAGAAATTTCGCAGGTAGTTTCACTTCCTTGGAAATGTGCTGTTGAAAACGGCTGTATAGATAAAGGGCCATTATCAGTGGCAAACAATATTGTTTAGGTCTCCAATAAGAGTAGGGAATTGCACAAATATCCAATTAAAACCAATAAGTAAAAGCAGATACTGAGTACATGTAATGTTAAAACCAATGTGTTTCGACCCATACTTTTATTTCTCAAGGTTAGTAGTAATCCAATATACCCATGCTTTCATAAATAGATCCCAAACTCCTTATATTAATTAGGGAGAAACATAAGGCCTGATCCAGAGCGACGGCCGCCGTCGCTAGTACGGCGGCCGTAAGCGTAATGCGCATGCGCCAATCAGATGTTGCCCGGCGTCACTATGGAGACGCCCGATTGTAGATCGGGCGTCCATAGTAGCGCCGTAGGGACGCTGG
>WWET01001071.1:72581-89109 GCA_011038615.1 Limnodynastes dumerilii | reverse complement strand
GCTGAAGTTAGGGTAGCCTTCAGCCGGCATAAGGAAGGGGCCATATGCCTGCACAGGGGGAGTGTTGGTCAAAAGGAACGCCGATATGCTGTGCTTATGTATCTTTTGTTCAGAAGTCAGCCGGAATTCTTAAATTAGAATCTGGCCTTTAGTGATCTAAAATCTCTCCATTCATTCAAATAGGAAATCTCAACCATATACCAGTAATGTTTACATGTTGGTAATTTGTGAATGGTTAAGCAGGCACTCTCCCCCAAGCCCATAATATAATGAGACTAGGTGCAAGGAGATACTATTGTGAAGCTATACCAGTGTGCAATAGAAGCTAGAAATTGCCTATACTTTTAGTTGTACAACAACAGCATTGGTATTTTCCCATGTGCCCACTATATAGTTACACTGCATGTGGGTCCCCGGAAAGAACGTCCCTATTTCCATAGGGCCATTTTCTCCCAGCCAGTTTGAAACTGGCTTGGATTTTGATTGCTTATGCCACGATGAGGCATAGCAATCGATCCACGGAACACCGAATATGGTGCTCCGAAAGGTAAGCCTGAAAACTACCCCAACTCTTCCCCTAATTTTAACCCTAACCCTCCCCTTCCATTACCCTAACCCTAACTTTCCCCACAGCGTGACCCTAACCCTCCCTTCCCCACAGCCTGACCCTATCCCTGGAGAGGTTACTCATCTTCCCCGTGATGCGAGTTCTGCGGTAACGGCGGTATTTCCGAAAAGAAAGGGCTGAGTATGCCGATTGGCATACTCACCCATTCTAAAAAAAAAATTCTAAAATGGAGGGGTATTCGAAATAGTGACATCCAAAAAGGAACTTTCGGATACACCTATTTTGGAAATCCCTCATTCTATGCGGGGACTGCAACCGGTTACACTTACACAATTCATTAGTGCCTTTTTAATTAAGTTGTTTTGCTATGTAATTCTCTATGTTTCATAAAATGCTAATGCTTTTATCATAATATATTTGTATTTATTTAAATATTTAAATAAATCATAAGTAACAGTGGTCTTACTGTCTCAATATATAAATCTTTGCTGAATAAATTGAATATGACAAGACTTATTTTCTATGATTGTTTGTTGATACTTTTCAGTGTATTATATGGATTTTTGAAGACTTTGGATATTGAAAGTCTTTCAATTCCACCATGGTTTTAGTGCTTTGTGTAACATATGCTCTGGCTTAAATTGATTAATGTCTATTTTCATTAAATATCCTGCATCTGCAGAAGAAGCTTTGCTTACAGACAACTACAGGC
This sequence comes from Limnodynastes dumerilii, assembly GCA_011038615.1. NCBI lineage: Eukaryota > Metazoa > Chordata > Amphibia > Anura > Limnodynastidae > Limnodynastes > Limnodynastes dumerilii. The sequence goes on along the minus strand of WWET01001071.1, from coordinate 87,829 downwards.
ATTATAAGTAAATTTCATTGTTTCCAGTTAAATAAATCCTCTGGGCTTCCAATGGAAGTAAATACTCTAATTGTCAGCATTATAACTAAGATGCTTTAGGGAAGAGCGCTTCACAGAAATGTGTTCCATATTGAAATATTTATATTGATTGAGTGCATTATTTGCTAGACAGATACTGTTCAGATTTTTTTAAGTACATTGTTATAGAAATTGTCACCAACACAACTGTCAGGACAAATAGCATCCAATGTTGTCCTACTGGCTATTTACACCTACTGCAGTGTAGCGAACAGAAACATTTTCATTAAAAATGTATTTCTCATTAGGCTTGGTATACCATGCACTCTTTATAAAAGAACATAATCGAACACAGTGTAAATCAATGTTGTCCTTAGATATATAGGCCAGAGAACAAGGGAGGTATTTTTATTTATGGGCAGTTTTGAGGATCATTCACAGTAACATACTGTATGAAACTCAGGCTAAAAGGATGTCAGCTGTACTGTACAGTCATGGTAAAAACTCAAACAAGTCTGCAGAAAATTCAAACCTGCCCTTTGTGAAAAGCATAAGTAATAGGTAATTAGGAGTAACAGGTACAAACACAAATATGGTTACCATACCTTGATGGAATTGAAGATTGCCTAATATTTACAGTATTGCATTTTTGTAAATTATTTGGGTTTGAGAACAGCACCACTATACAAAAGAAATATATAAATATTCTTCTGAATAGGGTGTATATTCCATTCATAGTTATTACCAAGTAATGTGGTATGATCTCAATTTTATTTGAACTATAAAAAAATATACAAATTATTATGAAGATCATGGGAATTTTTTATTTTTTTTAAATACAGGATTGTTAATTAATCTGTGGAGTATTTTTTTAAATATTCTTTCCTGTTGGCAGCAGGACATGGATATCAAGGCTTGCTAACACCTTTAATGCCCCACAGACAAAGAGGCTGATTCAGAGTTTAAGAGATCCACACTATCACCTGTTTTGTCTTTACTCTCAAACTCTACACGAGCTCCCAATTGCTTCTTTCTAGAGGGTGTATTAAGAGCCCTTGTGTTATCATCACTAGGAGTAGATATACCTAGTGGGAGTTCCACACATTTATTCATTTAATTATTTAGATTTTAGCAGGTTTTATATGGCACCATCATATTACATAGTGCTTTACAATTTTAAACAATCATTATAACATAACTGGGTAGTAACAAACAATAAAAATTACTATCCAAACGATAGTGAAACTAGAGGTCCTGCGCTCCTCCTTACTGTCGCAGATATTACACCACAAGGGGTTAACACCCAAAACCCCACAATAGAAAAAACCAAAAGCTTCCTCTAAAAAGAAATCAGGATCAGCGATAGTCTTTATACAATATATATATATAAATGTGGTGATAAAGTCCGCGCCAAAGGACAATAAGCAAATTGATGGTTGCAGAGTGCACGCCTAAGGGCAACTATTAAAAGTACCTTAAGTCTTCTTGTTGATTCACCAAAGGTACAATTTCTTTTAGATGTAGTCTTCCGTTTTCCTGGTATACTCCATCCGTTATTCTCCGTGTGGTAAGAGAGAAAAAATTCCTTTTGTGTGACACTATTTTCATAAAAGAAAGGACAGGAAGACTCACAAATTCCTACTCACAAAATTGTTTCTTGAGTGGTGTGCTTATCAGAATCTTTCTTATGTATAGTCCTCTTTCTCAGGTAGGTTGGCATCCAATTTCTTATTGCCAAACAAAATTACATGTGGTCATTAATCCTTGTGTTTTGTTTGCATTTCAGATGTGGGGATTTCATGAAGGATTATGTCCAAAGATAATATATGCTATGTTAATTATTGTTTATAAATAATATATGTTATGCTAATTCTTGTTTATAAATATTAAATAAATATGTTCTTTGTACAAGTTTATTTTTATTGTGTGCAGAATGTGTTCTGATGTGAATTGAGCCCATTGTCTCTTCTGCATTTATGGACTCTAGATCTGAACACAGTATTCTAGGTTAGGCTGTACCAATGACCTATAAAGTGTCATTACTACTTTTCTCTTTCTGCAATAAAAATGACTATCCAAAGGATAGTGGAACTAGAGGTCCTGCGCTCCTCCTTACTGTCGCAGATATTACACCACAAGGGGTTAACACCCAAAACTCCACAATAGACACAGAAACAATTTTGTGAGTAGGAATTTGTGAGTCTTCCTGTCCTTTCATTTATGAAAATAGTGTCACACAAGAACTTTTTTCTCTCTTACCACACGGAGAATAACGGACGGAGTATACCAGGAAAACGGAAGACTACATCTAAAAGAAATTGTACCTTTGGCGAATCAACAAGAAGACTTAAATTACTTTTAATAGTTGTCTTTGGCGTGGACTCTGCAACCATCAATTTGCTTATTGTCCTTAGGCGCGAACTTTATCACCACATTTATATATATAGGGTAGTAACAAACAGACTGGGTGGATAAGAGGACTCTGTCCGCAAGCTTACAATCTTTAAGACGTTGGGAATTGATACTTAAGGGCGAGTGCTCTACATCACACTTTGGACCATCCACATTGTATGGTAAAAGTGCTCATTATAATCTAATACGTCAAAATTGAGTGTAATTTTAATATGGAAAAAAAAGGGTTTAGGTTTGTGTTACTCATGTTACATAAAAGCAAACTGGTTGTAAATAGGGTAGACAAATATTAAGAAGTTGGTTGAGAAATTTGGTAAGTTTATCTAATGAGGTGAGTTTTTAAGAAAATGCTTAAAAGTTTGGTGTGTGGAGAATATTCTTAATGGGCGAGGAAGGTCATTCCAGAGAGTGGGTGCAGCCTGGAAGAATTCCGGTAACCAGCAATCAGAGCATTTGTTTAGTAAAGAAGAGAGTTGTATATTCTGTAAGGATCTGAGAGAGTGAACTGAGAAATATCTAGAGATGAGTGTGAATATGTATGCAGGAGCAGTCTAAGCAAGGAATTTGTAGGTTAGCAAAATGATTTTGTATTTGATTCTGCAAAACACAGGCCACCAATATAAAGAAAGACAGAGTAGACCAGCTCTAGAGGAGCATTTTGTCAAGAAAATCATTCTAGCTGCTACATGTAATACAGATTGAAGGGGGTAATTTTGTATTGTGGAAGTGCAATAATAAACACGGGAGATGATTAATGCATGAATGAGTTTTTGATGTCTCTCTTATGAGATATTAGGAAATACTAGAAAAGGTTTTTATATGTAGCAGGATTTAACAACAAATTGTATGTGAGCACAGCTTGAAGTCAAAGGTAACATCTAGGCTGCCTAGCTAAGCCCTTACGTACCATCCAGTATTGTGTTGTGGAAGCTAACATACAGAATTTGCTCTTCAGTCTCGATCCAGTCCAAAATCAGAAACTGAAGAAAAAAGTTGTTGCACAGATTGAGAAAGTTGGTTAATATTAATGGCATTAAGAGTTCCATGGATGTTAGAAGGTTTTACAGAATTAGATAGCAAAGGCATAGAACTAGTGGGGCAAAGTTTGCAGGTGATAAAGTTATGACCTGAGATACAGATAGGGGAGTTATTAAGATCATACACTGATCAATGCAGCTGCCATCCTTATGAATAGAAGAATCACTCCACTGTGAGAGGCCAAGAGATGAAGAGCTTAGAGGCATCAGGAGATGAAGGATTATTAATGGGGATGTTAAAATCAATAAGATAATGGTTGGTATGTCAGAGGATAGAAAATGATGGAGCCATGCAGGGAAGTGTTGAATACATTTTTGGAAAGGTACATTTTTGGAAAGGTGCATTTTTGGAAAGGTGCATTCGGGAGGCGATAGATCACAGCCACATGCTGAGAGAAGGGTTAAGATCCATACAGAATATAGAGGATGAGAAAGTAAGTGAAGGGATATTGAGTAGAACTAATGAATGTGCACTTTGCAGAAAAATGTATCCCAAGCCACCTCCCCATCAGTTCCCAGGCCTGGAGGCATGAGTAAAGTGGAATCTGCTGTATGAAAGTGAAGCAGGTGAAGCATTGTCTGAGTCGGTGAACCATGTTTCTGCTAATGCAAAAAGGTTGAGTTTGTTAGAGTGCAAGAAGTGATGAATGGAGGTTAGGATTTTGGGAGTGATATTTTTAATGGAATAAATAGCAGACATCAGATGCAGATGTAAGTACAATAAAGATTATTGAACAGCATGGGTTACAATGAGTACAGCAGGATGTGTTTAGGAGGTGCATAGAAATGAAGCATGGTCGAAAGTCAATAAACTCACATGTCAGGAATGAATGTTGTCATTTAGTCAATGTTTCCTGCTCACCTCTTGGTTTTGTTTCCTGAAACATTTCAAATTCGGTGCTGGCTATCTAGGGCTTTGTTGTCACTATGGAAATGGGATCACATGTTATGGGTTTCCCTTATTATACCTGCACCAATAACACCCTGCATTTGATTTTAGTAACCACATCACTGTCACTGCAGGTTTGTGTCACATGTTAGCTCTGAATGCTGTGTAACCACATGGGTTCACTCTGTATCAGGTTCTCAATGTAGATCCACAGAAGTACAGTACATTACTGTCTTCTTGGATTTCTAAATTCCAACATGTCAGCTCGTATCATTATTTAATTATTTCCTTATGTGATGTGTGTGTCTTATTTTTATTTTATTTATGGAATATTAAAGAATATAAAAGCAAGAATCTCAAATTTAAAAAAAAATTTCAATTTCAGTGGGCAGAGCAGGTGTTCAATAATCTACTTTCATTCATACCCTAGTACTGTATATCTATGTCTCATTAAAGTTTATAACCTTTGTTCTAGATATATATCCCAGTTGTAACCTCAAGAGAGATCCCCATGGATTTTTATACTTAGCAAAAGTTCATCTTTCCTTGTAAAACTGTTGACTTCCCCCAACTTTGATAACTTTCAGTGACATGAATCTATCCCTCTGGACTTTTCATGCAGATGTTTTTATTTTTATATTTCCCCTGTAACTTTTGATTTACTTATAACTGTTACAGAAATGTAACTCGGTTATTTGAAGCATTTTATACAAAAAATACTAAGAAAGATTTTCTGAAGCTGAGTGATAAAATGTATTCAGCTATAGTCCTTCAACGTCTTCAGGATTACTATAAGATACGGCAATGCTCACCAGGCAACTTGCACCCATTTTTATATTGGTTCTCCCCAATTAATAATAAAATGATTGATGTGGAAGTGGACTGGTTGACAAATTAATAGCATTGTAAAACTCTGATTCCTTGGTATAGTAATTGTTAGAATGACAAATTGGTTTCTGTGACCTTATCACAACATAATGTGGTTGTCCTATTATCCATTTTGGAAAGGCAATTTGTAAAGCTTTATTGGCAAGCTGTTCAACTGCACTGATCTTTCCTTTAGCTACTGTACATTATTGTCTGCTTTAAACACTGCTGTGTTTTACATTTTTATTTCTTCTCCAGACTTTTCATCTTGTACTGTGTATTTTTGTGAATATGTGTGTTTCTTTGATCCCATTTCCAGAGCCATATGAAGTAAGCAATATACTATATAAAGCATACAAAGCCTTAATAGACATTCACAGTAGGTTTTGGACTCATTTCCCATTTTAAACAATGTCTGTCTACTACTTTATAGTCTTTTTTATGCAAAATCACTCTTAAAGTACACAAATATGTCTAAGTGCAGATGTATCTATATCTTACCCTTATAAATGCATATGTTCAAAATCCAAGAATAGTCAGGTAGGGGAGGACAAGTATAGACTAAATACAGTGTCCTGGCACACACTGGTACTGACACTAGTTATGCGCAAATTCTGATTATAAACATAATGAAAATGTATTATTTCGGAAAATTAAAAAAAGAGAACAATTTAAAAAGTGATGAGAACTACAGTAAAACTATATTTATAAAGCAAAACAATGTAAAAGGACTGCGACCTTGCACTCATAATCTATGATTTATGTAAAAATATTATTTTAGATTTGATTTAAGAATGGTCCATATTTTTATGTCCCCTCAAACCCAATATGTGAACTGCACTACCTAATGTATAGCTTCCAACTCAATAACTCAATGGGAGAGGTGGAAATGTGTTGATTGAATTCATATTATTGTTAGGAATACAAATTTTGGCTATTATATGCAGTTATAATATTGATGTGTAATTGAATTACTCACCTTGTATTTTATTTATATCATTCCAACTTTTTATATATTATCTGTATTTACTTTATGGCTTCAGGTATCAAGCTGCTTTAAAATTGAGCTATTTGCCTCAATTCAATGCAGTATATATTTTTATAGGGTTTTTCCTTTCTCCTGTGTTACAGAGACCTACCATTACCATATGTACTTGCAATTGTCTTAAACTTCCCACGGCTGATAGCCTGTCCCTCCCCCGAACAAAACCCCAATAACGACACGGACACATGAGTTGGATTATAAAAGGGGGCATAATTTATTAATTGGAATTCGAATTGACTATGACTTTTAGTGATAGGTGGCGACAACAGCAGTGAGGGAACAGCAGCAAAGGTAACATCAACCTACCAGACAGGCATCCCCTGTCAAGCGCCCCCCAAGGTAAGGACATACGGGTACTAACCCCCCTTCCCCGTGCACGCCTCAAGCGGCAGAAAGAACCCCGCCCCTTGGCCTGGGTTCAAATCGCAATCCAGGGGTGCACCTATCCTTACCAATTTAAAACACCATTCCCCATGCGCTTAGCAATTGCTGTTCCCGACTGCTACTGCCAAAATCATGCCCCGTCTGAAAAGCGCGTGACCCCCGCGGCGAATCGCAGCCCCAGGAGCCCGACCCCGCCTCCCGACCATTGTGGAGACGCTGTCGGAGCCTGCCGCTGGGGAATCCAAGATGGCGGCCCCCAGCTCGCCTTCCGGTGACGTCACCAGCTGGGGACGAGCACCGGAAGTCCCCTCCAGCGCGGAGTCAGACTCTGACTCCCGCAGCCGCAGGGAAACAGAACGGGACCGAGCGGGGCGCATCATACAGGTAAGGAAGAAGAAAGGAGCGACAGAAAGGTAAGGAGAAAAGAATAGATGAAGAAGATTTTTTTTTTTATTATTATCAAGTGCGGGAGAGACACAGAAAGAGGAAACAAGAAGCGGAGACACAAGCAAAGAGATGACAGAGATTTAATAGATCAAAAGGCAAACAATAGAGCACTACAGCACACTACTCAGCCTTCCAAAAGACACTCCAGGAAAAGACCTGGAACAAAATGGCGGCACACTTATATATATCCCCTAAAAACCCACCCTTCAAAACGCCCACCCCTAATGCCATTGGCCACAACCATCCCACAGAAACTAAGCTTGTGAGGAGGGGGGCCAGCCCACAGCCGAGGAGTTTATATGTCCTCTAGCTTAGGACAGCTCTCGGTTTCATTTTCCTTTGTTTCTGTTCAAGCTGTAATAGAAAGAAGCCCATATTAACACAGATATAATACTCATAAGGATGAAAAACAGGAATACATGAACAAATACTAACAAAGCTATGACATCTAAAATGTGTTGTGGAATGCCATTTGAGAGGCAGATAACCCAGATCTCCATTTACTTGAAACAACAAAAGTGGTGATTTACAGTAATTTTAGGAAAAAATTGCATTTATGCCTGGAGTGATATTGCTGCATCTTTGAGCAAACTGTTCTATGAATCCATGAATGAATAGCAAAAAAGGTAATGATCATAGTTCAATGTGATAATACATAGGATGCATTTTAAGTGCCTTTAGCTGCTAAAATTTGAAAATCATTTTTGATAATCAGCTTATCCGTTATGACATTTGAATGTGAAAAAGAACAACACATCCTAGAACTAAAACTATACATGTCACTATATTATAAATTACAGCTATAAACAGCTCCATGAAATAGTTGACCTATTCTACAGGATTCACTGTCAAACTTTATTCCATGCAGGAAGCAGGTAACAATAACGTATGTTTGCAACCAGTTTGATAACATTATTTTTGACAATAAATATATGTTGCTACATACTGATGTCTAGATGATTGGTGAAAACTTTGTACATTAATTCAGCATGATATGTAGACACATGTATGTCATGAAGTACATAATTGAAAGGCAGAGCTTTGAGTGAGGAAACAATAGCTCCATGGTGACACTTATTAATTAGTCAATCAACATCAACACTTTCCCTGGAGGAGCAGATATGTTCTTGGCTGAAAGCTGCCCCAGCAAGAGATGAAATTTACAGTGGTGCCAGAGCAATAATAAGCAGCCATAAGAATGATTTGTTAGTGACCCTGTCAAATTGCTGTGGTTCTAACAGAAATTTGCCCATATTATTGGAAGTCACTCAGTTTATAGCTAGGTTTAACTAGTAACATTAAATACATGTAATAGTATCTAACAGTTATCTGTTTGGTCTGTATGCAATATTTTCCCTGTGTTATATCCTTTCTCTCTACTACTACATAGTACTTTCAAGAGACCATCTGACAATATAACAAAGGTATTTTCCAATATTATTCAATTGTCAGTGGCTGAATTATAAATGTACTTAAAATTAGAATAAAGCTAAAAAAAGAAAGAAGAAAGGAAGCATGGTCACCATTAGTCACCATGCAGATAAGGTTTAGTATAACTAATTAAAATATGGTGTGGGTCCCCACTGAGAATGGCCCTATTGTGAAAGGGCCGTTCTCTAGCAGCCAGTTCCAAAATTACTCAGAAAATCAATTGCTTTTGGCTAGAAGAGGCAAAGGATTTGATTTCTGAAAGGTAAGTAAAAAATAGAACCCAACCCTTTCCCTAATCCTTACCCTAACCTTCCCTCTTCCATGACCCTAACCCTCCCTTCCCCACAGCCTGACCCTCACCATCCCTTCCCCGCAGCCTGGTCCTAACCCTAACCCTCCACTTCCATGGTCCTAACCTTAACCCTCACCCTCCTTTCCCCAAAGCCTAACCCCAACCTTCCCCCTAACCCTAAAAGACTCCCACTGATTAAAATGACATGATTGTGGGTTGAGTGTTCATATATTTACATTTTTAAGGTTATTGAGTAAGGGGTAGAGAGACATAATCATGCCACACATTGATGCCCCCAGTACCTAGTATACACCACCTAAATCCCCATCTGTGCCTTGACCCATACTTTGCCTCACTTGTGCAGATGGGGTGTAAAAACGGAAAGATGCCACATCTGCTGTAAACTCCTCCTGTTATTATGATCTGGGAAAGTGAGGGGAGCAAAGGGTAAAGAAATAAGAAAGACAGAAGTGCCCCATACAAGCCTGAAGCTCCAAATTTCCCCCTTCTACAGTCATTCTGTCCCACCTTTCCAAATTTGAAACCTACTCTTCTTATATATCTCTGTTCCTCACTCTACTTTATTCCTCTTCTTTTTGCTGACTCCTTACAGTGCGCAGCTAGAGTGTAGTTAACTACAGAATCATGCTGCTGTGAATGCAACCTCTTTAGCTAAATTCAGGCAATGCCAACAGAAGAACATTGGGCTAGATCCTGACTTAAGTAAGTGCTTGAAATTAGTTACTCCTGGGATAAACCATGTTGATTGCAGGGGGAGTCAAGTTAATTGTATTCTTTGCATGCAGGGATATATCTTTGAATTGCTTACTGCACACAGATACTGACCAGCTTTACTATCACACTGTTATTTAGACTTGGGATAGGAAACATCACCTCTCAACTCTAATACTGTTTGCAGATGAACTATGACTCCCCTGCAATCAATATGGTTTAGCCCAGGAGTAACTAATTTTAGTCCATTATTAGCAACTAGTTGCTTTGGGTCAGGTAATATGTATGCCCATTATTTCCCCCCAATAGGTGCTGGTAGTGTCTGCTTTCCCCCAAAGTCATGCCACCCTAGGCATTTGCCTGTATGGCCTACTGCTGGCTCTATGAAAATTCCTTGATTTGAAACTTTTTAAAATATCAGTTTTATAAAATATGTCTTTCTTTCCATAGTAAGTGTCTTTTGTAGTGGATTTATTGAGGTTGTTCCAACAAGTATTGACTTTTATCTGCAATACAATCCAGGCCAGATTTACTAAGCTGTGGGAAAGGAAAAATGGAGATGTTGCCCATAGCAACTGATCAGATTGTAGCTGACATATTCTAGTATGTAATAGGAAATTAAGAGCTAAAATCTGATTGGTTGCTATGGGCAGCATTTTCACTTATCCTCTCCTGCAGCTTAGTAAATCTAGCCTGAGTTTAAAAACATTGGGCCAGATCCAGACCCCCGCACACCTTATGTACATGCGGGATCTGAAATTACGCAAGGTAAACAGAAGTGCACGCTCCCATCACTCCCCTCTATCGGTAGTAGTTCAGGACACTTACGTGTCCAGAACCCTACCTTAGCTTTTACACCTTGATCTGCGTCTGTACGGAGGTGGATCAATGTGTATCTGTTCTTCCCCACCTATAACCCTTCATTTGAATGCCTATCCCCATCTTTACGGCAGAGATATGGTATATAACTGAAGGGTCGGCCCCTTCATTGTACCTTCTAACATACAGAAATAAGTTCCATACATCTGAAGGTACGTTTAAGTAACATCTGTCACACGCAGATGATGTGCAAATGATGTGCAGAAGTCCCCTGACATTATTAGGTTATTAGTTTTGGATCCAGTCCATTGGGCCTGAAAAAGAGAGCTGACTTACGCACATAACGTATAAGTACAGCAAATGTGTAGCACATATACTTCCGCAATGAAATGCAGTCACCCAATCAGCCTCCACAAGATTGGGCCAGGCCACTCACTAGGTGTACAAAGCACACATGGGGGGTGGTATCCGTAATGGTAATCATACAGGGCATTGCAAAGCCCGTACTTTTGATCTACCATTCCATATGTGCACTTCTGCATGTGGAATATTTAAGGTAGGGTTCTGCATGTAAAAGGGCTGTAAGTGCGAGGATCCACTATTACTTCTGAATTAGGCCCGTTGAGTTTAAAAGCATTCTTTGTTCTACCTGATTTGAACAATGTTTTGGGACAATATTATGCAGAAAATCCTTTATTATTATTATCCCATGAATGCTGAAAGATCATCTCCAAGAATTCTATTTTAGTAGTCCTTCATGATCCCTTCTGAATAACATAAGTGTTAAAAAAGAGAATTATTAATGATCTACTTGACTCAAAGTGCAGGTGGTTGCTAATATACTGTACTTGTGAAATAGCAAATAGAATGCTCTACATTAAACTAAATCATCACACACTACTAGTAAACAGCTACAATATACATACCACCAGCAGAGATTTGCAGAACATTTGTGGAGCCGGTTATTTCTCTCATAGTTGAGTAAATTGCTGCTTCATTCAATTTTTTGTAGATATTTAAAAACAGATTGCAGATTTCACTAAAGATGATACCACAGAAATACTTTTACAATACAATTTTTTTCAGCCAATAACAAACATCTTTCTGTGTATTCTACAAAAATAATTGTAAATGTTAATGTAAAATGACTACAAATGTAAACATATGGTAAGATAGACATTTAAAAAATGGAAGAACATCCAGAAATTGACTTTCATTAGCTCATTATAAAATATGCTTCATTATTTACATAACAGAACTATCTGATAATGATATCATGCTAACGATTGGGAAGAAATTATTTTCTATAAAAAAAAGTAGATTAGGTTGATACATTTTTCATCCTTAATCTTTTCAGGCTTCTTGCTTGAAATGTCTGTGTGCAATGTTCAGTAGTACAAATAGACAAAGGAAGCTTGTGCAGAGTCAATAAGATATATCAAGAGGTATTGCATTTCATTATCACTGCTCATTGTTTGCTAAAGTTGTATCTGAATCACTGCTAAAAGAAGTGTATTCTCTTTACCATTGCACAAAAGGGTTTAAATTGATACTGTTTCTTTTTACATATTTAAAAAGATTTAAAAAAAAGACAAAAAATGCTGTAGTTCATTTTTCTCTATTTCTTAATACATAGGACTGTATGCAGATTGAGATGTATGCCACATAGAATATTGTATCTCTGTGTACTTTTGCAGTAAACATGCGCAGAACAGAAATGTACACAATATGGACAGCTCGCGGCTTTCTCTGCTTGCCTTCCTATGGGGGTATCATAGGGTAGTAAGGGGATATTCCAGGTAAATGATCCTATAGACATCACAGTTATAGGAGAACACTTCAGGAGTATTTCACTTGAAAAAAGTTATGGAAATATTGCATTTGCTTTTCACTTATCTTAGATGCAAAAAAGACCTAAGATGAAAGTCATATAAAATGTGAAATTATAAAGAAAAAAAAAGATTTATTTAGTTTTAGTTAATAGTTAGTTCATGACTAAGGACTGTGGGCCGGATTCACACCTAAGAAGCACGTGGTACGTAGATTATTCCCCTCGGTGTGGTCTTTAAAGACCGCACAGTGTATTTTAGGTAAAAAGAGGCGGCGTAATGAGGGAGGGATTAGGGATTAGGTAGAAGTGGGAGGGGGGGATTTAGATTAGCCGGGGAGGGCGGGGGGCAGGCGGGTAGCGGCAATGTCTGTGCGGACATTGCACGGATAGTTAAGGTAGCTCTATGGCACTCGTAAGTGCCATAAGGTACCTACAATGGGGGGAGGGATGGAGGCAGGACGGGTGAGTTAAGTGCATGTCTGTCCACACCTAACATTACACCGGATCTGTGAATCTGGTCCTGGATCCATACCCCCATATGACAGTCAACTTCTGGATGCTAGTTGAAGAATTCAGCTGTTTTTACTGGCAATGTGCATGAACATTCCAGATGTTCCGCTATGGATCTCCAGACATACAGATCTTAGGGTCTGATCCAGATTTAGGATAATTTTACAACCACAATGTACCTAAGTTATGCACTACAGAGGATAAAACACTCCCCCTGGTACCCCCTCTCACTTACTTAGCCTATTTACAGAACCCTTCCATAACTTTTCCTTACATATCTCTGGTTGTACGTGATGCCTTGTCATATGTAAGTGCCTAACCCAGCCCATACTGTACAATGTAAAAGCCTCCCTCTGCCCACAATGCGTATATTCAGTTTGCATAGGGATGTTGCGCTCTATGGTATGGACTTACATACAAGTTATGTATAATCAGAGTTACATGCGCAGTGCATTCCCACAGGCAGTTCTACGCTTGCTGCATGCGTAAATTGGCTGACGTTATTAAATCTGGATCAGGCCCTTAGTTCTGTATGTCTGGAGATCCATCTGACAGGATGGTGCATCCCATCTGCCCACCTAAACTCCAGAGGGTGTGAGGATCATTTAAATGAGGTGGGTTTTAGGGGTTATGTGCGGATCAGTGGTCGTACAGACTGCTGATCTGCACTTTATGGCAGCGTAGGTCACTTAAAGTCTACCCTAGAGAGGGGAGTGACTCCCCTCGTATGTGCGTACTGCCTGACCTCCGTGGATGCGGTAAACGCACAGAGGTCAGGATCCGGTGCTTAATCTTTTGTGCAGTCACACTGTAAATTAACAAGGAATACTTGTACAAACCATACCCAACATTACCACTATATGTACTGAGCATGTTTAGTGTAGATTGTCCCAGTAAATGCATTGTCCTTTTTTTTTCTAGAAAACAGCTTATTGCAGCACATTTGTGTCTTAAATAAATATTAAAAGAGAAGAAAAATATACCTTCTTATTAAAGGTTAAAAGCTGATGGAAAAGGCATCCTACAGGTGAAACTCGAAAAATTTGAATATCGTGCAAAAGTTCATGTATTTCAGTAATTCAACTTAAAAGGTGAAACTAATATGTTATATAGATTCATTACATGCAAAGTGCAAAATTTGCTCTCATTAGAAAAGAGGACCTTGGACCACTGAGCAACAGACCAGTTCTTTCTTTCTTTAGCCCAGGTAAGATGCTTCTGAGGTTGACAACAGGATTACGACATTTGAAGCCCATGTCCAGGATCCTTCTGGGTGTGGTGGCTCTTGATGCACTAACTCCAGCTTCAGTCCACTCTTTGTGCAACTCCCACACACTTTTAAATAGCCTTTTCCTGACAATCCTCTCCAGGCTGCGGTCATCCCTGCTGCTTGTGCACCTTTTTCTTCCACACTTTGCCCTTACACTCAACTTTCTATTAATGTGCTTTGATACAGCACTTTGAGAACATCCAACTTCTTTTGCAATTTCCTTTTGAGGCTTTCCCTCCTTGTGGAGGGTGTCAGTGATGCTTTTCTGCATAACTGTCAGGTCTGCAGTCTTTCCCGTGATTGTGAATTCTACTGATCCAGACTGAGAGACCATTTAAAGGCTCAGGAACCCTTTGCAGGTGTTTGGAATTCATTTGCTAATTAGAGTGTGACACTTTGAGCATACAATATTGATCCTTGTCACATTATAATTTTTTTTTGAGATTTTGATTTTGGGGTTTTCATTAGCTCTAAGCCATAATTATCAAAAGTAATACAAATAAAGGCTTGAAATATCTCACTTTGCATGTAATGAGTCTATATATTATAGAAACATAGAAAGTGACAACAGATAAGAGCCACATGGCCCATCTATTCTGCCCATTTGTTTATTCAAAACTATACTGACCCTAGACCCTATTTACCCTCAATTTAGGATATCCTTATATTTATCCCAAGCATGTTTAAACTGTTCTACTGTATTGACCTCAACCACCTCAGATGGGAGGCTATTCCACTTATCTATCACCCTTTCAGTGAAGCACATTTCATTTGATTCTACCACCCTCCAGTTTATATTCATGCCCTCGTGTTATATTACACCTTTTCTTTTGAAAAATGCTACTCTCCTCTAGCCAGTCACAACCCTTGATGTATTTGAAAGCTGCTATCATGTCCCCCCTCTCCCTTCCCTGCTCCAAGCTATACATGTTTAGTTCCTCTAGCCTTTCTTGGTATGATTTGTTATACAGGCCATGGACCATTTTAGTTGCTTTTCTTTGCACAGTCTCTAATGTATTTATGTCTTTCTGGAGATATGACCTCCAGAACTGAACACAGTATTCTAGGTGAGGGCGTGCCAATGATTTATAAAGGGGCATCACTACTTCTCTCTTTCTGCTACTAATTCCTCTCCCTATGCAACCAAGCATCTGACTTGCCTTTCTCATTGCTTTGTTACATTGATTGGCTACCTTTAAGTCACTGGAAATAATGACTCCTAGATCCCTTTCCTCCTCGGTAGATTCTAATGTAATGCCATTAA